>CAJVPI010001315.1:0-14099 GCA_910592345.1 Paraglomus brasilianum
TCCCGAGTGATCCCAATTATCCAAATATTATCTGGTGTTAATATATCTGGGTATTCCTTGGTTAGCTATTTGAGTAAACAAATACAGTCGTTAAACGCGCGATACACACATTAATAATACTATTTGCATTTTTATTTTACACGTACGTTAAATAATTTACCTGATGAAAATCAAATAACTGGTCATCCCCTTTGTCATCTATCTTTTTGAGTGTCACACATGTCAATTCATTTGTTCTCCAATCTGCTATATGTGTGCATCCATGGCGTGATGATGTCATCTCTTGTATGTTTGTCAATAAAGAGTATTCAATCCATTGTATATAAGCATCATCCTTATTCCTTGTATTACTCCACGACTTCATAATGAATGAATCCAGTGACTTGCTGCCAGTCGTCCAATCAACAGGTTGTGGTGCTTTACAATAATAGCAGAATAGATTCTTATGTTCTAAGTGCCATGTACACGCCAGACATAATCTACGCCCGTCATATTCTTTTATTAGACAATACTCTCCCCATCCATTGTATGTGAATCCGATGGTAGCCCAAACATCTGTGCTAAGAATATCTGGATACCTATCACATAACTAGTGGAAATGATAGTAATAAGTCAGTAATTGTAAACTATTCAATAAACATGATGCATAAGTAAATTGTTTACCTCAGCATAATATAAATCATGTGTCTCGTCTGTTATTTCAAGTGGAATCAATTTAACATCACGAGTTGGTAAACCATATAAGTCTACGTCATCATCCAAATCAATATTAATACTATAACTATCAAATGGAATCCATTCCAAGTAGGCATCATTTGCTGAGTCTGTTTGTAATTGAGATTTCTTGATAAACTCATCGAGTAGCTTATTGTTGCTAGTCCATCCATTGGATAATTGTTTATGACCGCAAATGCACCACACGGGACTGCATCGGAGTATTCCACATGCAGTGCAGAAGCCATAGCGGGAATAGCAATCGTAAAAGTGTTTATCAGCAACCATGTAATAGCTGTTATCATACTTGATAAATCCCTTTATTAGTTTGTTGCGGCGGTGAAGCCATGTGGAATATCTTCTAAACTGATTAACGCCATTATTGTATTTGTGCGTTGGGAGTGAGTATATTCTGGCAAACTCACTCACAAATGTTGGTGTACATTCTTCGTTGTTTCCAAGTAGGAAAAGCATTATCGCGTCAGGGCCATAATGACTAGCGTAGTAGACATTGTCAATTTGAGTTGGCTTTATGTCGGTAATTTGCGAGCAAGGGATCCATTCTAATTCAAGTCTTAAGTATTTATTTTTACTTTCCAAGGAGGATTGAATCAAGCTGTCAATTGCTGGATTATCAACAACTCCTAATACTAATGCTAACGACATTGATCAAGTGAACAAATCTGCAAATGTGCATATTAATATGTTAATTTTATGTTACGTATGCTTGTGTTACATTGCATATTCCTTTAACGTAAGGTTATAATTTTATTATTTATTCTATTTTGCTTTATTCGTTATAGCCACTTTTTCTCTTCATTATTCATGTCATGCTAAAGCAGTATGCCGTAAAATATATACAGTAACTACTAGTATATTAATGTTATATAAAATTATATTCGCTCACCGTTATTTTCAAAACGGTGTCGCAACTAATTTAATCCTCTATGCTTCAATGTGCCAGCTTTTAACAGCATCGCACGGTTGTAACTGGTAGCTTTGCGGCTCTTGCTAGCTCAGGCACAGAACTGAGATAAAGAGAGTAACTGTCGTTCATACGTGATAGATTTTAGCTACCTATACTAATTACGTGATTAATTCTAGGTCACAATTATTGCCGCACTGTATAAATATTAAATTATTAGCAAATATTGTCAACACAACCCAAATAAAAGGTCAAACCTTTCTTGCATTTTCCAAAATATCAATAAACTAAAATGTCTCAGGTCATTGGCATGCTCGCTATCGATTCAATGAAATTTGTCCTCATCTATTAAAGCAATCGTTACACATTCCTTTCCACTTAAACTCTTATGTTGTCGTCTTTTCTATAATACAATAAATTCTCATAAAAGAAAGCTATGTTCAATTTCATGCGCTCCCATCGCGCGATATTTCTATCTGGATGTTGTTATAAAGTCATTCAGCCAATAAACTGAAGCAATTCCCATACAAAATTGTTTTGCCATCACTAACGTTGCCATACACATTTCTATATACAGTACATGATTCCTGTCTAGATAACAAACTAATTCGGAATATAAAGTAAGATTATAGCGCATTCACTTGTAATACAATGCACAAGAAGATATAAAAATGTATTGCTATTATTTTTTTCTCGAAAAGCACAAGAAACGAGTTTTCAAAACCACAAGCCGCTTGTATAGTATCCATAGGCAAGGAGAGATTTTTGAAAAGACAAACTTTTCATAGTGAAAATTTGTGTTACCTTGGAGCATATGCACTGTGGGTTAAGGAAAAGAAATTAATATCCACTTCAAAGCGCGTCAATCCACTTAGGACAGCAATAATAATCCTAATTCATATTTAACTCTTAAATGTTATTTAGTACAGTCAACCATCTTTATAGCCACCCCCTCTATAAGCACATCATATAAAAACCTCTTATAAGCACACCATGTTTGAGAACCAATTACTAATGAACTTATAGGAAAAACCCTCTATATAGTCACACCTCTTTATAAGCACATTTCAACAAAAGTTGCATTGTTCCCAACAGCGTGACTATAGAGGATTGACAGTACTTTGAAAATAAGTTTAATTTTAGAACAAAACTTAAAAAGGCTAGAGATATTGTGATGAATTGTGTCTCATATAATAATAACTGTTGGCGCGCATTTAAAGAGCTTGGCACGAAAGTGCCCTTTCAAATTGCTTAAATGTGTATTTTATCATCATTGCTATTTTTGAGACTTTCCTCGGTACCATTTATAATATTGTTTGGCTCACGTAGTCGCAAAATTAGGCAAGCATCAGCCGATTGCCGCGACAATTAATATAAATCTATTAAGAGTCACGTGATGTAACACGATCAATAAAACGAGTGGATTTTCAAGTTTTTATGTTCTCGTCTCTTTGCTGGGAATAGTAATGGTACGAAACCACCGCGTTTTGGAATTCTACTCGGGTATCGGAGGAATGGTATTATCACATAGCCCTCCTTTTTCATCTAATATCGTGTCATTTTTTCTATACTCAACGTTCGTTCTCCTTCCAAAAGCACTATGCATTTAAAGCGTCCGGACACACTGGTGAAATACTCGCTGCGTTCGATATCAATAATACAGCCAATGAAGTATATAGGTATAATTTCTGTAAAGAGGGGAGGGATGTTGTTGTTCAAGTATGCGCGTGTTTCTATGTCTTTCTTGACGATGCATTTTTAATGAGATCTGATCGCTGTCGACTAACTTGTGCACATCATACATTTTCCTTTGTCCTTTCTTCCTTCCTTTTGACTCTCCGAAGCGTAACATAGACTCGCTGCCATACACTTACTTCTCTTCCTTCGCGGCAACACTTTGGCTCCTCTCACCACCCTGTCAGCCGTACACACGTACAGGCCTTCAGAAAGGTTGCGCTGATGAGAGAGCGAAGTCATTTTTGCATGTCATGGATGTTTTGGGGAATATGGAAAGAGAAAACATGCCGGAATTTTTGTTGGTGGAAAATGTTCGCGGATTTGAAGTATGTGGGATTCGATTATTATTACAAGTAATGAAGTCCAAATATACAGTATTATCGGCATCTTATGGGATGGCATATATGTAAATTAGCGTAATAGTGCATGTATTTGGACGTAGAACATGACTGGATTGATATCATGCTACTACAACACGACGTTGTCTATTACAAACATTTCTTTTACTCTCGTACAGACGTCATCAACACGGGGGGCTTTAATATCCAGATTGACGTCTCTAAATTATGCATATCAAGAGTTTCTAATATCTCCCATACAACTAGGCATTCCTAATTCAAGGTTGAGATATTATTTACTGGTAATGTTCGATTAATGAAGTGTGTTCTTTCACATGTTAATTCTAGAAACTGCTTACATTTTCCGTACGAGTTATTCAATTTGCGCAATACAAGCCTATTGACGGCATTGTTTATCCTTTATCTCTTTTATGGCGTAGGCAAAGAAACTTCCGCGCGCATTCTCCCCCGCTCTTCCTGCTATAGATCAAGTCCACAACCATATTCCCAGATATATACCTGAACGTTCTTCACACACAAAGCAGATTAAAGACTATTTGGAGAAATTGGATGCATCCGAGGGAGAAAAGTACAGGATCAAGGAGAAGGTGAAGAGTGGATGAATGTGCGAGGATTGAATGTGCGAAATCTTCTCATTGACATGTGGAAAAGAAACGTGTGCAAAAAAAGTTGTCTTATTATTTTATTGTTGTTGTAGACGTTGGTAAAGTATGGACAGCTTTTTGGTAAGCACTTGTAATTCACGCGCTCACGTAATTTGTCGTAACTTAGCCGTTTACTTCTTCATCAAAGATGTTGTGAAGCCATCATCACAGCAAAGTTGCTGCTTTACTAAAGGTGGGAAATTAGCCAATGGGCATGAATCAAAATATTTATTAGTGAAAATATTCTCTTTATCGTTATTGGTATAACAGATTCGCGGATAGCACTTTAATGAATTCTTTTTACTTGTCATTCGTTGATTAGGCTATTATCACTATGTGGAAGCGAGAGGATCAATCATTCAAATGAATGAAGATATTGATGTAAGTATATGACAGTAACATAGTCATCCCTAAATACTTTCTCACAATACACTGACTGACCTGCAACCCCGAAAGACAACCGCATTCTTCTCAACAGATACAACCACAAGCACAGTTGCTGCAGCTACTGTTGGCGCCGATACGGTTGCCACATCCGCGTCCACGGCTGCATCCACTTATGCCATTCTCAACCTCCGCTACTTCACGCCGAGTGAAATCTCTGCTATTCTGGGCTTTCCTCGCGATTTCTCATTCCCTGAGCATATAAGCCTCAAGCAGCGATATAGGCTCTTGGGTAATAGTATTAGCGTCGAGGTTGTAAAACGATTGATTGCATATTTATTGGATGAATGATGACGGAAGGGAAATAATAGAGCGTTTTCGATAGACCGTTATTGAAACGATTACCAGTGAATTATAAACAAGAATTTATGTTTCACTTTAAGATTCTTTTTTATTCCCGATTACTGTATGTTAAACCCCCATTATGACTATCTCTATTAACGGAAAAAGGTATATAACTTTTGTCGTATTCGATTATTTCGCGAAAAAGAAACTTTATTTATTCTTTCATTCAGAATTCATCGATGTAAAGTGAAATGAATAAAGTGGGAAATAATGATGCATAATCCGGTATAACATTCTTTCTGGGTTTATGTATTTTGCGCAATTTCTAACGGCAGCATTTGCGCTCTTTTATTTCAAAACAAGTGCGGGCGTGACTGGTTATATCAATAATCGCAAAATATTAACATTGGACTCGCAATTATTATAGTCCAATTTCAACGTTATTGATTTACAATGTATTGATAGAATAAAATATTAAATAGTAAACACATCGACCCTATTTGTTAAAACGGTGACATTTTGCTTATTACGAACTGATCTATTTACACGAATTAGAATCGTCATCTGCACGCATAACGTCATCGAGAATTAATTAGTAAAATTTGAGAAGGGATGATTGACATTTAGAAATTAAACCTTACCAGAAACTAAAGATGTAATAAACTTTATTATTTAGAAGCAGTCAATCCGAAATACAGTAATAACACTCACCCTCTGGTTTGTTGCATGAATATCAATCAGGTGATCAGAGAACCTAGTTATAGTCTGCCAATAGACCGATTCATCAAATTTCTTTTTGATAATGTTTGCTTGGCAATCATTAATCATCATACAATATTAGGATGTTCGTTCCTGCTTGTGAATCGAGGAGAGCACAAGTAAATTTTTCGACACTTTTGTGCAACTATAACTATTGGATAATTGTCACTTGTTCATCGTTTTAGTACGGTTTAGGACTATTAAATATTTTCTTCGTAAAGATCTCTCCCGATTATTGAACGGTGGGTATATCTGAACGTACGCCAAACACTTGCGTTCAAAATTGCTAGCATACTGATAGAGTTTCTATACCTGTAGTGCTGTGCTTTTTACCAGAAACGAAAGGAAACGAGTTAACAATAAATTATGGACACTCTCACTGATGAGGGTTACAATGATGTATGCGAAGAGCCAAAGAACGAAATACCCATACCGCATTGGGTAACTGCATTAACAGAGGATCAAAGAGTTGGTACGTGTGGTTATATAGCACTACATCCTACTGGTTACATCCGCAATGGCTGCTAAAAGATCATATTTAATTGTTGAATCAAAACTATATATACAAACTAACGATTTGTTAAAGAGAGGGGGAAGGGAGAAGGGGGTCGACTCATATGCCTTTGAATTTCACTTGATATCTGACTTTTTCACCCATTCAAACGAATTGTACTTGGATTCTAGAATTCGCTGTTAGCTTATTGCTAACGTTGCCGACATCGAAGCTCGCCGAAATTCATCACCGGATTGCCCCACTGCTTCATAGGGATTTTCTGGCGGTATATAGTTAATATTGCCTCAAATTTATCTCACGTCCGGGATAACTGATACTAACTACTTTTTTCCTTTGTTAAAAAACCGTATAGCTTTTACCCTACGAGCTATCAATTCACGTTCTTTCATTCCTCGATGCGCCAACGCTATGTTGTGCAGCTCGTGTATCGAAAAAATGGAGGGAGATTACTTCTGATGGGATAATTTGGAGACGTTTGTTCTTGGAGAAGGGATGGTCGGTGAACAAAAAGTTGGTCGACTGGTATCTCTCAAGCTATACAGACCCATACGCATCAATGATTTTACCGAGTAATGATGTAACAAATAATGGATTGATTGATACTGGTGATGGTTACAATATGGATAGTATGCAAGATGAAACCGCTGACTCTGAACTGTCTGTTGGCTCCAGCGATGAGTCAAGCATAGTGGTAAGAGCTCCAAGACGCAGTATTGCAGACCGAAATGATCACAGAACCTCACAATGTTCTGGGTTTCATGGTCACCTTAATTCTCAAGACATGAACAATACACAATATGGTTCGTCAGCTGACCTGGATGCGTCACAATCGGGTTCGCCTAGGCGATGTTCGAGTGCTGGACCGTCTACTATACACAATACATCAAACATTTCCCAAGCTTATAATAGTAACGAGGAACTGTTGGATTCGAGCAACCAGATTTTGGATATGCAAAATATCACCTCAGCAAGTCAATTCTCGAACGGCATTGCTTCATTAAGCAGAGGAACGTTGCTGCGACACTGCTTACCGACTGCTTCGCGGACTCGACGACGCCAACAAATTCAATTACCTCCTACACCTATCCCTGCACACTTTCCGTTTCCACCATCTGCATACACTCCTTACAATTTGCTCATGCATCGAAATCAAGCAGGCATGCCAAGCATTAATTGGAAATACCTATATCACCAGCGCTCACGTCTAGACTCGAAATGGCGACAAGGAAGATACGAAACCCGAGAATTACCTGGCCATTCTGAGAGTATTTATTGTATTCAATTCGACGAACACAAAATAATCAGTGGAAGCCGTGACGATACGATCAAAGTTTGGGACATTAAAACCGGTTACTGTGTAAGAACTTATCGAGGACACAAAGCTTCTGTTCTGTGCTTACAGTACGACGACAAGATTATTGTCAGTGGAAGCAGTGACGCTACAATTATTATATGGGACCTTGCTACAGGAGAAATTCTTCGCACATTGGAGGGTCACACGGAAAGTGTACTCAATCTTCGCTTCAACGAGACTCACATTGTTAGCTGTTCAAAGGACCGTACTGTCCGGATATGGCGCCGTGACAGTTTGAAGAAACCTCGAGTATTAGAGGGACACAGAGCCGCTGTCAATGCTATACAGTTTCAGGATGACTATGTTGTTTCTGCTTCGGGTGACCGTACTATCAAGTTGTGGTCTCTTTCAACTGGGGAATGTATTCGGACGTTTGATGGTCATTCTCGAGGAATAGCATGCATACAATTTGATGGCAGAATTATAGTTTCCGGATCAAGCGATAGAACAATAAAAGTGTTTGATGTTCAAACGGGCCTTTGTATCCGAACATTAGTTGGACATGAAGATCTTGTCCGGACTTTACAGTTTGAGGGAAATAGAATAGTTAGCGGTAGTTATGATGAAACGGTTAAGGTTTGGGACCTTCAGTCGGGTGAATTGATCGCTAACTTGGCACATGTTCATAATAGCAGGTGAAGAATCTACTTGTGAAAGAGCTTGTGAATTTAACTTGATTATTATTTCGCTTATTGACATTTTTCCTCTCTGGATGTTTTTTTATGGCTATAGGGTCTTCAAGTTGCAATTCAATGCTACAAAGATCGTCAGTTGCTCGCAAGATCAAAAAATAGTAGTCTGGGACTTTGCACGTGGAATAGATACAACATTTTTAGTATGAACATAAACTGTGTATGGGCACAGAGATGGACTGTATATGGACGATATAGACAAATCTACATCAGACTTGTGTCCATAGAGTATGTCGACAGAAATTGTAAGATTTTACAAATCTGGATAATTTTTGTACGGACGCATGTTATATACAATACAAAGCCCTGGTGGTGAACACATTCGCATTTAGTTAGAATGGCAGACAATATGGCAGAAATAAAATTGCATGTTATGACAAGCCGCAGTCTCATTAATGGTAGACAAGTCGAAATATTTGATAAAAAGACAATTGTACACGTTACGTGAATAGCTAACTGTACAGCGCAGCAAAACCATCGTGTGCTACCTCAAATTAGTCGGGTTTCTCAAGGCTGTCAGCTGATTCAACAGAATTTGTCGTAGAAATTTCTATAATTTGTATATCACAATAACAAAGCCGAACCTTTTCTTTGGTTGTCTGATTTACATGATGAACGTTCTTTACGTATTCCCAACACAATGTTATTAAGCAATAAACCAATGAAAATATGTATGTATTATGTAACAAAGTACTATATCTTTTATTTTTGTTTATGTTCAAAGCGTATACAGTGAGGATCGCCAATCCTGTGAAAACAAATATTTATAAACAACTTTGTGCTCTAATAACAGTTACAAAATTCTTCTCAAAAATAAGAACCCAGTCTAGAAATGCTCTTTATGGAAACTGAATTTGATGTCTGGATTCGCAGCTTTTTTACATGCTACTTTTAAGGTCCTGGCCAGAGGTGCAGGTCCACAATAATATACACCAACGTTAGTTGGTCCCTTGTCCTTTCTAGGCAAATATTTCCCAGACTGAATAGATTTTGTCAGATCATCAAACACTTGTCCAAAGTTAGGACGCCCGTAGTGAGTTCTGCTAGTAAGATCCGTCAACGGGTCGTAAGTCCCAGACACGTCATTAATGATGATATTCTGGATCGTAGATTGTCTAAGTTTTTGAGTGAGGTAAATATTGAAAGTCAAGAATCCAGGTTCCATCTGAGATGCTTCCAGTGCTTTAAGTAGAGACTGGAACCATTCAAAAGCCTCTGTATCACGGCAGATCCAATAGAATTCAACACGGCGAAGTTTAGATGGGCGACTATTACGATGCTGGTACCTACGAAAGGAAAAGGCGGTCGGATTAACAACAATCAATTGGGGCATCGAGATTAGTCAAGTATGATTTGTCTAGATAAAGACTTACCATATATTCTTGAGAATGGAAGCGAATGGAGTGACTCCGATACCACAACCAACTAGAATAACGACCTCGTTATCAAATACATCTTCGGCAGGGGCACCAAACGCACCATCAACGCGAATTGTGGGCAACGAATCAAACTTGTTTTGGATGACGACTGATTCTGTCTTTGATCTCTTGCCCGAGCCATTATTGCAACCAAGTAGATCGCCAAGTGCGGTTGTAAAGTCACCGACTTGTCTCACATGTATCGATACATACTGATCATCTGGAGCCGATGTAATCGTGAAAGGATGCCATTGCCACTTGGAGATTGCGGGAACGTTGAGGAAGAGATACTGACCGGGCTTGTAGCGGAAACTTCGCTTGTCGAATTGAATTTCAATGGCCCGCTCGGGATGGGCGATGACCTTTGTGATTCGAGTGGCTCGTCGAGAACGAATTTCACGCAACACGCGCTCAAAAAAGTAGATGACTCCACCAACCAATGCGTATCTATACGAGTAATACGGCTTACATACGTGATTGGCAGTCCTGACGAAACATCCGTATGCGTGGAAGTAAAGACAGAGCATGAAGAAGAAGGAAAGGTGATGCGTATACCAAAAAGTCTCAAAGCTCTGATTTCGCATTGGAAGGTAAGCCGAGGTGTACATGAGTACCATGATCAGTAGCATAAAGTGACCGGTGAGACCTGCCCACGTTTTGTAGTGGACGGTCCAGGTCGGGAACAGTCCGAGTACTTCCACTTTGAAAAAGTTGATGTAATGAGCAAACGTATGTATCAACGTAAAGAATAGCATTGCATATGCAACTTGACGATGGAACCAAAGGTTTTCGTCAAAGGGTATGAGTCTATTAAGGAAGGTAAGCCGAAGGTATTTGATAATGTTTCTGCATACTGGCAGAAGGATTAGGGAGCAGTCGTAAGCGAGACACAGACCAGCACCACGCGAAGTCCATACGGACAAACCTATGCTGTTGAGAGTGGCGAGTGAAGCATCGTCCTTTTGTTTAAAGAAACCATAGATGAAGAGGCCTATATGAGAGCCAAACCAAAATATCCAAAAAGCCAGACGCTTTGGGGCAAACTCTCTTTGGAAGAATGTCTCGTCCGTCATTTTCCAGCAATGACAACAATGATAGTTTAAATATTGTTAAAATGTTATATAGAGCGGTACTGTCAAAGTACTCGTTATTATCGTCTACGGGCGAAGAGGGAGGGGGAGCACTTTTCAATTGTGGAAAAAAGGATAAGGACAGGTTTGTTTGAGACATATAAATAAATTATAAAAGCAGGGTGGTGACACGATGTTGATCAATAGAGTTTATTATTACTTGTTTCAGACAAGGTAAATTTTAATATAAGGAATCCCAGTCCAAATGAGAAATTAGCTGAAACTCCGGTGCCAACCAGCTAACTTTGATCATGAAGTGACAGTATCGAATGACGATTTTAATTAATGATGCGTCCGTAAATATTGAGCGTATTATCTCAACAGCAGCAGGTAATTTGCACCCGATAAATTAATCATATTTGATAGTTTTTCCCGTTCGAATTGTCCTTGGGTGATATTCGCTGTCCAATAGGAATCAACTCAAACGATTACACCAAGTACCCCTTAATCATGTTTCATCACAAATCGAATTTAGATCTCGTTGCACGTAATACACCACCACTCTTTTTTATTCCATTCTTATTATTCCCACTTTCTTTCACTTACAATTACTCATTTCAACCCTTTGTAATCCCGAACATTGTGTGCATCAGAAACATTAATATACATTACGACTCGACGCTTATACAATTATATTTAGATATCCTACTTCACAGCTATAATATTACATTCGCTGCTTTGCATAGTAGGTAAATCAATTTTTAGTAAGTGATATACTTTTAGGAATAGCGAGATTTTGTGTTCAAAAGTATGCGTCTATGAAAATTATTTGTGTATTTGTTTACTAATTAATTACACATAATCTCCATAAGTCGGTCTCTTGATAATTCGGTCAATATTTGACCGTGTGGTTATTTAATATATAAGCACTCGTTGGCTTACATGACATTTAATAGTGGCATTACTATTTCAAGTTAGCGTATGATTTATTTTAATCATACTCGGTTGATTTGTCAGAGAAATGGGACATGTTGCAACGAAACTAGATAAAGCAGTTTTTCGGGGGGTCATCAATCATCAAGCGCCACAGGTTCAATCCGTATTTTATGTTTCATCATGCTGATTAGTATCAGGATTGCAGAAAGCATTGAATAAAGTGTTTAGAATTGTTTTAAACGTGAATTTACGAACACTAGAGTGATTGCATGGAAGGGAAAATAAAGCCATTGATGAGTATAACCTCTGTTTTGGTCACTGGTGTAAATTTAAATTCTTTACGACTAATATGAGGGTTGTAACTCTAATAATGAAAAATCCAAATATGATTGCATGTTTTTGTTTTTTTTGCTATTTGAAAATGATCGGCAGATGATTACTTACTTGAATCCCCAATCTCAGTTATATTCCAAGCTTATTCCTGGACGGATTTTCTTAAATATACCTCAGTTGTATCCCACTCAGACATTGTACTAGAATACGTCAATCATTGAACGACTTGAATGAAAGACAGGTAATGAGCAATTGAAATAGTTGCTGTCGCTTTATATAGTGCAATCGAGAATATTTACATGCAGAACTACTTGTGCGCAATATAATTCAGCACTCAGATAAATTAGTAGAAAAATCAAACGTCAAACGTTACTGATAGAATTATTACTAAATGAAATTACTTAATGTTGTCTATTGACAACGCTATCGCTATATCGTAGTCTACCCCCCAGATATATCCCAAAAAAGCTTAGGCCCCAAAGTGGGGATACAACAGGTGTATCAGGTGCATTTATTTGGTATTCAAGACAGAGCACTACGCAAACAAACAAGTACATTCTCGATAAAGTCAAAAAGATGCAATTAAACGATTGAATAAAGGCGAAAACAATTTAATCTTGCCAACGACAACGCTAAGATTTTATGCAAGAGTTCTTTACAGTAGACTGCGTGGATCATATTATTGAGGTTGTGAAAGATTAAGCACAGCCGGATTAAAGAAGGGCTTTCAATACTACCAGAAGTGAGTTCAACCGTTAAAAAGTAGTCTATATGAGAAGTAATTTTTACTAGCACGATCGGCCATATGCAATAAGTAAACTTGTTACAATATCTATGTGCGTTTTTATTTTGTAATTTATATAAATATTGTGTAATGGCTGACATCAAAGATAAATATTTTTAATCATAATGCAATCAAAGAAGCTAATTACAATGCATCCTGTATTCTATCTAGGTAAAACTGGTCCTTTATTAGAGAATAGACTTTATGCTTACAGAATACTAATTACTAACACTAACAATAAGCTTTTGGGCCAGCACATGGATAAAGTTTTATGTTACATTTTCTTTGGGAATAGAAAATTGAACATGGTTTACTTATTGAGTCAGAATGCATGAAGTGGATCTTCCTTATTTGGAACTAAAAACTATAAATTAAAAAAATATATGCTTATAAAACTTATAAAAGGATAATATTTTTTGCAAATTGTTAACGTATACTAAATACTAATACAGCATTCCAGTTAATGAACGATATATTAATATTGTAATATTAAATGTAAATTAAATTTTAAATCAGTACTCAATTACTGTGTACCATATATAGTGTCTTCATATTGTTACGATATGATCGAAAGTCCCACGCTATCAATGAAATTACGTTACGGTAAATATAATAATAAACATCGTATTTAATTGGAAGAGGGTATATTGTTTGTGTAACATACAAGTAAACCGTATATTGCAAGTTTTAAAGGTAAAATTATAAATTGAATTTGTATCTTCATACCTGCAGCTAAATCTACAGTAGGTAAGAGCTTACTAGAATATTATTCTCCTCAAGACATGATAGGTCTTTATACATCATTGTGATAGACTTATTCCACATGTTATCTTTGCCAGCCTGATTGTCTGCCCAGCTAGTAATATTGTGAATATATCTATTAAGCATCTCTATATATGGACGCTTATCAGGATCAGCATCCCAACACCGTTCCGCAACTTTTTTATATGCGTCTGGGTATTATAGTGTCGCAGTCCCCCAAAATATCGCATATAAATCTCTTCCTCTATTTCTAAAAGGTAGTTCAAACCAGTAGCAATCAAACACACATGCATATACAGTCAACCCTTTCTATAGTCACGCTGTCGGGAACAATGCAACTTTTGTTGAAAATGTGCTTATAAAGAGGTT
>CAJVPI010001316.1:0-14095 GCA_910592345.1 Paraglomus brasilianum
GTAGGTAGATTAGAACAGCAAAATAAAGACTTGAAACAGCAATTAGCTGTTGCCAAGGAGGAAATTGGTTCTCATTTGGAAGCTTTGGAAGTTTCAAAGGATTGGCATAATAAGCAGAAACAGGAATTATTAGATAAAATTCAAAGACTTGAAAATGAGTAAGAAAACAACAAACCCAACACATTGCTCAAATTGAAGTAAGAGATGACCTTGATTGAAATTAAGGAAGTAATTTAAATTTCATAAGTGATTTTTTCTTGATCTAGATATTCCTGGAGAGTTTGGGTATTATTGATTTTAAAAACATAGGGAGCAATTTTCTCTCCTTGAGCTTTCTTTAGGATGCTTCTAATGGTGCTGTAATTCTTTGGTTCCATAGTGGATTTAATGTAAATTAGTTTCATATTAATATTTTTTATATAGTAATAGTAATAGGGATAATCCTATATTAATCACATTATGGTTTATATTCATCACATTCTGGTATGATAAAGTGAAAATTAAAATTAACAAGTCCATAAGTTATGAATGAGCACCATTATTACTTTTCCAGTCAGAGAATGTGGATAGTCTAAACTGTATAAAAAGATTTTCTTTGAATTGAATTCGCGCCACAGTAGTACATTACCAAATATGGTATTGTCCACCATGCTCTTATAATATTATTAATAGAGGAGCTAGCGCAGTGGCTCGAAACGTAGCTCGGCAAAGTAATAATTCAACATCCAACTTCTTAATGTAATAAAAAAAAACTAGCCAAAAAAAAATAGGGATAATTATAATGTACCACAGGAACAAAGTGCACTTCCACCGAATTTAAATAATAATGATAAAAAAACCAATTAGCTCGCCTCTTTAAATACAGTATCTGTCAATACTAAAGCGTTAAGTCAATGTGATGAAAAATAACACCCATGTTGCAGCTGATAAAGTCGATAACTTTGAACTCTGCATCCAAAGTTCGATAACAAGAGTAGGAAAACAGAAATCTAGATAATCAATTTAGTTTTATTCACATCACGGTCAACAGGACAGACTTATTAAATAATATTAACTATCGCGAGGAACTTTTATTCACAACGAGGTGCTCGCTAAAGCCCAGTTTAAGCTGTTTAAATAATATTAACAAAGTGAATGAGTTTATTATTATAAAGAAGAGTCATTGTCCATTATAGTGCTGAAATTAATTCCATAATTTACATCTATTGCTATATCCAGTTTTCCCCCCAAATGCTAATCCTCCCAGATTTTTTATCACCACGCGCCTTGCCTTTCCCATTACTGCTAGCCCCGCTACGAACAGCACCTTTATCGCCAAGCGTCACCTCTTCAAACCCTTCCCAATCGTCCTTTTTCCTGGATTCCCCAAATCTACTCAATATCGACGCTTTTCTCGATAACTTGGAATTTTGCCTCTGCAATTTCTTCCAATATTCTTCTCCATCGCGCGGATCATATGCGGGTGGGTACGATTCCTTGTCTAACTCTTTTTCGCTTTCTTTTTGCTTGAGCAAATTATTCGCAAAAGGTTGATATGATGTTTGTGGTTCGGATAACGCGCTACTGGGAATTCTCGTGGGAGTACTTTCGTATCCGGCTTGTAGCTGTTGCAGATTTTCGGTAACAGCTTGTTCGTCGATTTGATCGCCAAACTCTTCGATCTTCTTTTGCCGTCGTTTGAGAGCATAGTAGCGTATGAGATAGGTGATGAGCCCAATAAATATCAGGGCAGCGAGTACAATCAAAAGAACAGCCCACCACGGGAGAGGTTTAGAGGATATGAGAGCTGGCGGAATTGGTGATGCTAGACCATCAGCTGTTCCACATAGACGTTCGCTTTGAAGGAAAGTTGATCCACTCGGACATGTCCCACTACACGATCCTCCAATAAGAACCTTATCTTTATTAGAACACCCCAAGCATTGGTCATCGCGAGGTCCAACACAAGACGTACAACTACCATCGCATGCCTGACACTTTGCATTGGCATCGGCATACATCCCCATCGGACACACTTCTACGCATTGGTTGTCTTTTGTCATTATCGGACGATCAGCGGGACATTTAGTACACTGGTTAACGCCGGGTCCACTGCATTCCGCACAGTCAGGATGACATTTGGTGCAAGCCGTGTTAACCGACACAAAACCTGTTGGGCAGGGCGTTGCAGAGCAGGTGCCGTTGAAGGCGAACTGGGACGGGTTCGTACAAGTGAGGCATTGATTTGGTGCGGAGCCTTTGCACGTCGAACAAGATGAATCGCATGCTTTAATTTTCGGGAAAAGGCAAAGTGTGGTAAAAAGCAATATTAATAGGAGGAATTAAAGGCGGTACGCAACCAAGGTTCGAATGCTAATGAAATAAATGCTTACGAATACAAGTCATGTTATCTGCCGGATTAACAAACTTGCCCTGGGAACATGTTTTGATACACTTTATCCCATCCAGGACAAAGCCAGTCATGCATTTTGTGCAGGTGAGACTAGCGGTACTATTAGTGGTCAAGTTGGGGATAGAACATGCTAAACAACTGCTTGGACAGGCTATAAAAACGAAAGAACAAAACGGTTAATATCCCTGTTGGTGTCTTATTCAACTGCGATCATCAGAAATATCTTTCTATATTGAAAACACTTACGATCACAAACTCCATCAGCTAGATTTGCAACCCAGTTACTCGCAACCGTAGTAGCTGACTGATTGCATGTTCCACTAATCTGATTCACTTGCTGACATATACTTTCCAGATACAATGACCCCGCTTGACATGCCAAACAACTGCCCGGACCAGGCCCGCGGCATGTTTGACAACTTGGGTCGCATGGCTGACATTGAGTTCCATCGAAAAATTGTCCGTCCGGGCATGATGACCCGCTTACTACTATGCACTTTTGAGGATTATCCGGCGAAACACCCAATCCGTCAAAACATTTGACGCAATTTCCATTAGAATCGCATTGTTGACAACCGGGTGCACACGATTTACAAGAATCCCCAAAGAGAAAATATCCCGGTTTACATGTAGAGCATTGAGCGGTCGAATTTTGTGGTGTAATCCAACCAGCAAGACAAGAACAGTTGCCATTTGAGTCGCATGTGCCGTTGTTGCAGTTGCAAGGCTTGCAACCCGGGCCAAAAAAACCAGGCGCGCAAGTAGTGCAGCTGGGTCCAGCAAGGTTTGGGAGACACTTACATTCGCCCGTACCATTTAATCCATCGGAACAGGTTTGGTTCTGAGTGTTTGGACAATTTTGGGAACAGGCTTTTTTTTATGAAGAAAAGATGTATTAGGATGGTTGAACAATCATCGATAAAAAGCAAACTCTATGAATACGTGACACATGCATATGTTATAGATTAAAGTTCGGAAATATGCTTTTATACGTATTACTTACGTTGACAGGTTGGTCCCCAAAACCCAGGAAGACATTGATCGCATAAAGCGCCTGTGAAGCCAGGTGAACATGTACACACGTTCTTTCCCGAGCAAAACCCACCCGAGGCACATTCAGGCGTGCAATCAGCTATTGAGGGTAAAGGATTATCATTGTTAGAATATTGAGTAACAAGACAAAGTAATCTTTCTATTTTCCATTAAGAGTTTCACTCGTATATTCTAATCTGAACGAACAAAACCTACCAGCAGAAATATCAGCATTTTGAACATCCTTGCGCGCGGTAGCAACCATCACTCCCTCGAAATTAGCAACGGTTTCGAACAGTCCAAAATTATCGCCATTTTTCGATTTTGTATCCCACATTACGGCTTTAAATCCATCCTTGACCATAACAGAGCCGACACCAAAGCTAAAGCTAAAAGTGTTTCCGGTGGTTCCAACAAAGCTTGTTGTCACGTTCTGATAAATGGTATTGTTTGGTCCGTTTCCAAATCCCGACGACAAAAACCAACTGACGCCAAAATAGGCAGGCTGTTCGTATGCGATCACCCCATCTTTCAGTCTAACTTGAAACGTTGTTGTCAAATCGCTGATAGGATCGACTTGCGGTGTATCCGACGAAAAAACGGTTGATGCATTGTTACCGGGGAGTACAACGAATTCAAAGCCGGGGGGAATTTCGAGTGAAAATGGTACAGAGAATATCGATGAGGGGAGAGATTGAGAGGTGTATGTGGATTGTAAAAGATTCATCGGCTCGGAGAAAAAGTATGAAGCTGAATAGAGAGTGACTGAGCCTAATGAGGTGGGATACTTGGTAAGTATATATCGGTAAGACAAGGGAACACATTGGTAATACTGCCATGACTTAGAAGTAATCTAATAGTCTGGCCCATACCACACGCAATCTAACGAATCCTTACCAGGAGCGGAGTGATATATATCCCACTGGGCACTCTCACCTCCACACAATCCAACTCCTACGCCCACACTTCCTCCTGCATTATTTCCCGTAGCCATCCCGACCAAACAGCTTCCGCTTTGGGTTTTTACTTGACCACCGTTTCCAGTCCATATTTGCGCGCTGTTGGACTCGTCACATGTACACGCCTGTACACCATTTGCTGTCGAAGTAAGGCAGAGCTTGGTTTGCGAGTACGCAGCGGTTGACGTTATTCGAAATTGCGAGGAATTGGTAGACGATGGCGAAGATGTTACGACGGTATGCCATTGTATAGAGGAAGACGAGGAAACGTTGGAGAAGCGGTCGGTGGGACAGAGTGTCGTGGAAACAGGAGAGCAGGAGGAGGAGGTAGCAGGTGAAGGAAGACCTATGCAGGTCTGGAAGGCTTTATTGCGGACGTATTTGGCTGTAATGTAAAAATAGTTTTTGGGGAGATTCAATTAAATATATCGTTCGTCAATCGGGTTGATTATATGATGAATTGATGTGTACTCACCCGCATACGCAGACTGTGATATAAATATTATAGCTACTATAGTATAAAGGAGCCAGCCTTGAATCCTCATTTTTTTATGTTATATAAGAATGAACTAGGCACAAGTCTGCTCGGCTCAAATGTGTACGCAAAAGGTGAGAGAATTCCAGCTCCCCTTCTATGTTGCGAGTCGAGGTCGGGAAAGTGAAAGTGAGATTATAGCGTCTAGGGATGTTCGTAAATGCTAGAGTGTATTACCTGCACTGCCATACGCCAACGTATATTTATTCATATGTAGGCTTGGTTCTTTATGTAACGTTTGTAGTTTATTCTATTATACTTCTCCATAATTGTTACAGAAGGGTTTGTTCCTTTCTACTTTCTGTATTGTTTGCTGGAAAAGAATGTAGGTATATTTGGCAAGGAAGTTACACAACTATGTGGGTTCTTGTGATACAGTTTGAAGACAGTTTATGCAATTGCGCAAAATTTGGTATTGTCAGAAGGCCTCGCTGTTTGTTGAACCAACCAAAAAGAATAAACTACTTTACATGGTTAAAACTCGACATACAATCCCCGAATTGTGTAACCAGATGGATACTGAATTTATTCGCTTATTTTAGATGTCCGAAAATAAAGAGCACAGCTAAATTCTTTGTTACAGAATCTTTAGTAATAAATTAGCTACAATAACAAAGACATAAGAATAAAGGGGGACCCATGAATCTTCTTAACGCTGGGCCAGTATACTGGATAATAATAACACACTTCTCAATTCACACAATTGATGGTTTTTCCAATTATTCACATCAACTAATTGGGCAATTGCCGAAATGCATGAGTACAACACGAAACTCTTTCTTTCCTTAAAGGCAACTAAAAATAGAAATTTCCTTATAAGCCCATTTCGATCATTACACAAGAATTCGTTTATCCAGGGTCGCATAACCAGGGTAGTCCTTGGATGCGACCATTCTTGTACCTTTAATAAAAAGTAATGATGTAAGATTACAGTGTATCTCTTGCTCTTGAGAGACTCTCAATAAGCGTGCCTACATAGAATGGTGTGCAATTCTATCTCTTTTTATCATTCCCATAGCTGTTCATATAATAACATTAATGTCCACGACTCATTTTTGCTTCTTTCGCCCCCTCCGCGCGTATACCTGTCTTCTTCATGCGGTTTGCTTCTCTGCTACAGTCACCGCCTTCTCTTCCTTTGGCGATCGATCCGCAACGTAATTAGTATCTTTTATCCTTAGTACGACGTACAGCATACCAGGGAAAGCAATCGTGATCATTGCCCAAGAGATGATCATTTCGGCAAGGAAATTTGTATTAACCGCATCGATACGCCAAGAGATAGCACCACCAGCTGATTGGACTCCCTTGTAGAAACTTTTGAATGCAGTGAACGGATGGAACATGGGTGAGTTTTATGAAGTTTTATGAAGCAATATCAAGAATATTTGTTAGAGAATGTGATCATACCCTGTATATCGTGATAAAAGGGCCGTTTCATTCGTCAACGCTCCCATGAGCCAATATGCATAACACTACCCAGATCATCAAAAGATTAATTATGCGCCTCTACCAAAAACACCAAACATCTCATCTCCCCCATTCCAAATACCTGGAACATAGCATCACTCAACCCGTACGCAAGATACAAAGTCAACTTTGATCCATAGCCTTTATCGAAAAGATCCATTTTCTCGCTTTCTGCAAGTGCCGGATATCGTTTGAACGAGAGTTGGAAAAACAGCCCGCAGATCCAAGTTGCGGTTATTATTACAGAGAGTACAACGAAACCATAAAATCCGCGAGTGCGCCGATTAAGGGTGGCCAGATCGAGAAGTTTACCAAAAAGTAATGCACCGACGATCTGCGCGAACCAATACCACAAGTTGTTGAAGGCTCTTGTTCGGATGTTAAAGTAAAAGGCATTTACCGCGTCGAACTTTTAATCGGGATTTAAGGCGGTTACCGAGTTATTAAGGGTGCAGAGGAAAGAAGAGAAACAGGACTGGACTGCCCAGAGTATCAAACCCTTAATTCTTACCTGGTAAGCGTAGTACCAGTTGCTAGCTAAAAACATGGGTGTCAGGCACAACATTCTCCAATCCGTGAATAGTTTCAGAACTCCTATCGTTTCCTCTTTCCAGTCTGGGTACCTTTGAAGGGCTACTGGAGATCCATCGTCGTGATACACCTTTGAGGGCGGCAGTAGAAGCAAGGCGACAAGTACTCCACATGCCATTGCGATCATGAAGCCTATGTAGGTCCCGTCATTGACGGTGCCGGATGGTGAATTCCAGTTCAGAGCTAATGGAATAATACTACCAATTACACCGCCTGTGAAGGTATGGGTGTGAATTGAACGAGTGTGTGTGAGTGTGAGTGTGTGTGTGTGAAGTGGGTTGGGGGAAAAAGGAGCACGTTTATCAATACGGGGTACGTGTAATGACAAGCGCGCGAGACATGTTAAACAAGAGAATGGATTGCAGACTATTAGAGATCTCGTTTTACCTAAATTGAAAATGGCCCAGAAAATACTAATGTATGTCCCTTTGTTTGATTCCAGCGGATAAGACAACATTATCGCTCCTTGGCCCGTCCACAGTAATGCAGCGCCTGTTGATTTATTTTTCAGCATAGACAGCATATGGGATTAGTACACATGTTTTCGTGGCAAAGCATCATCAAAGCTATCCCTGGTCATCCCCTCACACACATAGAAAAAAACACGTACAGCATCCCAAAAGTCCACCGGCAACTATAACAAACGGCCTGTTTGCATCGTGGTTATATGCCAACAACGATCCCGAATACAACACATATCCAGTTCCGCCGATTGCCAATGCCATTTTTGGACCAATTACATTTACCAGACCACCCGCGATAAGGCCACCGATGGCGAAGGTTGTATATAATGCAGTGTTGGCATTTGAGCTGACAGTCGTATCCACTTGACCACCGCCGCCCATGCCTTTACAGCGATTGACCGAGACAGACGAGAGGGATAGGCATATCATCAAAGTCAAAAAATTAAAAATGATGCGTGAATTGAGCAATAGCGTTTTGGTGAGTAAAGTGAATGATTAGAAAGTATGTACATTTTCAAAAAAAAAAAAAAGTTACATTACCATTTAACGCGTTAAACATTCCCGATGTCAAGAAACATATGATACCTAATACAAAATCATTATGTCTTAATACATCTATTTCTTTCTTTCAGAGCGAAAATTTCCAAATTGTACACGTGACATACCAACAAGAACAACTTGTATAAGAGGGCTCGAATAGCGCAACATTTTTCTACGATATTTTTTTCTGTAAATCGCTCGATTCGCGTAAGGGTGTTTGTACGTAGCAGAACGGCTAGTTTTATCGATTTTCTGCCTGTGCATAGTTTGTTCTGACCTGCTCGATTCTTCGGAAACTCCCGATTGGGAAGATAAACTGTCTAGCCCAATTCAGAAAACCTCGTCCGGAATTTGTTACACGTGATGTTCGTGTAACATTTGAATAAACTTTCTTCTCACGTACACAAAAGTCAAATA
The DNA here is from genome assembly GCA_910592345.1 of Paraglomus brasilianum. NCBI lineage: Eukaryota > Fungi > Glomeromycota > Glomeromycetes > Paraglomerales > Paraglomeraceae > Paraglomus > Paraglomus brasilianum. Next base: position 8,401 of record CAJVPI010001316.1, read on the forward strand.
ATCGATTGGGGAAACCATAAAAAGTATTCTTGTCATAGACGGTCAATTGTCAACATGCATGCCCTTATTGTAAAGAAAAGTGCAAATAATTGCAAGGTTCAAGATAAACATTTCGGCTAGTAAAAGGTGTCGATAATCCTAAGGCAAAAACTACTATTCCTATTGTTACCATAAGCTTTGATTGACATGCAAAGATCGCCTGGGAATGTTTCTATTTGAATAAGTGTATTAATTCTTGATTCGGTAAGATAGTCTTTAACAGGTGTTTGATTGGTAAAGTGTTATTAATATCTGTCTATTCGGAACAGTTATTCTAAACTTCTATTAACGGAATCGGAACTCACATGCATACTATCAACATGCGGTCTGTATCGAGTGCCGTCCTTGACAACTGCAAGATCGGCTCTGTTGAGTTATTATGATCTTTATATGGACTTGTGACCGATTTACTGGCCGAATGAATGAATGCGTTGTTGGCAAACAAAATACAAAAGTAATTTAAAATAGCAAACTGGTTGTATAGGGTCTTTGACAAATTGATTTCATTAAGCTATTTAAAACCGAAGGCGTACAAAGGAGAAAAAAGAAATGAATTTTCTCTTACAAGCTAGCCTTTATTTAATTATTATGTTGGTTATCCAAATTTAACTTTAAAAAAAAAGTAAGAGATAATACACTGCCCCACCGGATTTTTGTCACGTGGATCAAATGAAGAGGTTTTTTTACACCATGCATACTGTGCCACGATAGATGAAATTTCTTTAGTTAACATCACAACTGAACAGCGCGAACGCATACCTGAATAGGGTGAAGCAAAACGTTATCGCTACTCAACTGAACATTCCCACTAGCACGGGAAATTAGTCGATATAAGAAAACACACTCTGCCACACCCAAGAAACGTCCCGGACGATTACTGACCGGGATAGAGGGTTTCCACAATGCATAGTACGAGAGGATAGGTTTGGCTCGCTCTCCTGGGTGAGGAATTATCTGATTCAGTCTTTCAGTATACGTCTTCATATAGCACTTGGTGGATGTCAATCGAATTTTAGATTGGGTTGCGCAAAGTCCCAATCGAGAATCTTTGGAATCATTTAGACTGTCAGGTACGTAAACGAAAACCTCTGCCTCAGACGAAGCAGGATTTAATAACCGCGATTCAAGAGGAATGGAATAATGAGATGTTGCAAAATTTAATTATAAGCTTACCGCATAATAGATGCTGTTATTAAGGCTAAAGGTGGGAACACCAAGTATTAGGTTTTAACATTTGTAATTTCTATGCATACAACAATAAAAGCAGTAGTTTATCATGGAGCGTTTTTATTGATGCTTGATAAGTTTGAAATTTGTCAATGTCGCTTAGAAAATACACAAATTTCATATCTATTTCAACACGTCCGGCGGGGAACATAATACTCGACTCATTGCAAAGTGTTTATACCCATGTTTTCAGCTTATAGAGACTGGCACATTCTTGCGATATCTGCGAAATCAACAATTCCACCGGTCTATACTTGATTTTGCATTGCATTAACCTTCCTTTCTCTAGAATATTGGTATGCTTATGTTCTGTCCGATCCTTGAATTAGAATATGGCCTTGCATGAAACTCTAAATAAAGCGAGAGCGTGCATTTAGTGAGAGTCGATTGTGATTTTTTTTTGCGATTTTATAGATATAACTAGAGGTATGTAATGTGGCCGCCCGATTCATCAGTCGGCTATACCGACTGTATGGTAAGTCTCTAACTTATCTTTACTTTCATCCTGCTCATATTTAGGTGCTGCTCGAATCTCAATACGTTTGGTTAGGCGGTAATAGTTTAAGACTAGATTTGGACATCAGGTGGCAAGCATTATGACGTTATATGATCGTAGCACCTTTTTCCTTCGAATTTATTCAACTTGTGTCAATTGTTGTAAACATAAAGCAGAAGCAAAAGCAAAGAATAGAATATGAACATGGCGAATACGCGATATACGAGTTGTGGATTTTTAACCTCATACAACATGAAAAAACCGTTCGTCTTGTCCAAAATCGCTTTTGCGTTTTCCCACAGTTGTCAGAATCCAAGCCATTCCAATAGGAGATGATTGAACATTGGGAAGTTGGGCTTGGAGACTAGTAGGAACAAAAAAAGCGTTTGGGAAAGCTCCCCTGCACAGTATATAGTTCAGTGACAGAGATAAAGTAGAAGATTGCACGTGAATTTTCATCTCTGCGCCCATGTGAAAGACCGTTTGTTGCAAAAGCGTCCATAACAGCTTCATATGCAGGTAAGCCGTGCTGACCAATCCAAGTCGTATTTGGGGTGATTATGAGAACTGGGTCAAACTTTCTAGTTGTCTTTCGTAGTAGCACATTCTTGGTCGGACGCGTGTGCAAAGATGGTTTTGACTGCTTTGTTTATAGTGGGAAAGCCGGCCATTCTGAAGATATTGCATAAATTAGTAACCTTTGTCAAATATAATGACCCAGATAACATCGTATATTATACCCACTCTTTGGCACACGTAAAGGCTGTTTCTGAACTTAGTTCTGTTCCTGTGTGTGGATCAAGTTTATATATATATATATATTAGCACTAAAGTCCAAATTTAGTTTATCGATATTGTGGTCTCACCATTGCCGCCTATCAGATTCGTAGACGTTCGATGATTGCCTAATATGTAAGGCTTTGCACTTACGAAAAGTAGAGTGACGCTAATCCTGGATATATTAATTATACTCGAGTAACCCTGTCGGCTCTTAAGATGGGAGTCTACAATAGTATTTTAATTATAATAATCTACATAACAATTAATTATCGTAATTTGCCACTCGCATAATCGCGATTATTCTTCATCGATATAGGGATCAGCGGTTTCTCGGCTATACCGATAAGTTACCAACTACTCATTTAATTACAATAATAATAAAGGAATCGAGAGTAATTAGAACATTCTAAACATGCACTTATTGACAGAAATCTACATCTTTCGAGCGGACTAATTGATCTATTTTTAGCGGCTATTACCAATTATCTAACTATTATTTTTACAGCGATGCTGCTTGTATCACTGCCGTATCACTGCTTGTACCGTCGGAGTAATGCAGAAATTTAAGAGAGAATACGTCACCGTTATAGCGTAGCATCACAGAAGACTTTGCAAAAAATAAAATAAAAATAAAAATAAAAATAAAAACAAAAACAGAGATATGCCATACCGATAACGCCAGTTACAAACATGTGTAGGCCAGCCGGTAGTAAACTGTTCGCGCAAGTAATACTTTAGAGCAGACGAAAGATAATAACATATTGATAGGTATGGTCTATTGCCACCCCATTGTCGTATTTATATGTACTGATGGCAGATTTACAATCAGATTGTGATGCCGTCTATAAAATATGGTCTACATGATTTCCCCTCCAAAAATCTCGAGTCGAAAGAGGCAATTATCTCAGCTAAGGATTACAAATTGCCGAGTATGCCTACAGTGATTGCTAATTTTAGTAACTTCGATTGCCAAATCTGATAGGGAAGGTAGCACCCTATATCTATCAGGAGTATCCGTACTATTGTATATTACTAGTCTTTGTAATACAAAATTATTTTATTACTCACTATACACGATATGTACTCTGGTCAAGCAAAGACTTTTGATTAGGAAAGAAAAAGATGGGATCGTGATCTGAAACGGGCTCAATACAGATATCTAACGGAACCGTAACAGCGCTACACAGCTTATCAATGAATTCAAACAGTTAAAAGTCGAAAATACCCATCTAACATTCCATATGAAAAATAAGAGCGGGCAAAGCTTGGAGTCTCCGACATCACAGTTGAGTAGTTGGGAGGAAGCTCCGCTTCGAGTCCATGACTCATCAGATGCAAAACATTTTCATTTGCTTCGCAAAGGCATTTAAACCACCGATTTGAACATGTTTTCGCATATGAAAATAATTAGCATTGTACAACTACCGATGAGATTATAATTCAAAGCGTGCGTACTTCATGCATAAAGTCAATCGCCAATTGATCAGTTTCTGATATACATAATATAGTAGGCTGTTCGGTTATTATTTCATAGTTTTCAGTACACCAATTTTTTCCGGAATATGTCCTTTGTATACTAATTTATGAAAGAGTATAATATTTTTCGATAACAATAACAGAAATAAGTGGTTTTAAGTGTTTTGCAAAAATCAGAGCGTATAATTTTTTCTGTCTCGGCATTTATTGAAATGTTGTTTTTAGTAGATAATTTCGCACATCCTACACTTTTCCCATTATTTGTCTACAGGATTATTTATTATAAAGTCTTCGTAACTCAGCTGATTACCATGAAATGTTTCGTATGATTTACCTACCTTCTGATGTAATATATTTTGCGCCATCTTGATGGCATTTTTATAAGCACGACGGTATGCATCATTTCGGCGGAGATACCATTTAACTCGTTTACGTGTTTCTCAAGCCATTTCTTAGCCTTGTTTTGGGAAAATGCGTCGATTTGCTTATATTGTTTATCAGATAAGTTTCTTGTCTCCTTAAGTTGCATATTGTCAGAATTCGATGGTTGAAATTTGGGGACATATTGATAAATCTAGCACAAAGACCAATAATTTGTTTGTAGATAATAGGACAAATTCAACTCCTTTCCGAGCTCTTTTGCTACGTCAATAAACTCCATCCGATATATGTGGGATACCGGAATATATTATTTTACTGAAGACAACCGGAAATAATACTGTACCTCCTCGTATTAGTATGACATTTTGAGGTAATCAGAACGGCTTTTTATTGTAAGAAATTTATTTACATCGTCGCGTAATTTTTCATTACATCTATAGTAATTTTAACCATCTCAGTCCAATATTCTAACTTCGAGATTCGCGGTTTTATTGAGAAAAGGGGTTAGAATATTAGTAATGTCGTTGTAATTTTTCCCTTTTTGCATTTTTCAAAATATAATTTATCGCATCTCTCAGTAATGGACTCTTTTTCTTTCATGTTACTAATTACCAATTCCATGTACTCTTTTTTCTCTGAGCAATTTCCCTAGAACTGATGGATACAAACCCTTGTTATCATTCCTATTTTCATAACGTATAGCAATTGGAACTCGATTTCATGAAGTCTTTTTTTAAAATATCTGCTTCTTCAGACGAGAAAATCATTTTTTCGGGTGAAAGGTAATACATCAGTACTGCTATCACGGCAGGTGAAACCGAAGGTCATGGAAATTCTGCATGATATATAAATACGACAATGGGGTGGTGACAATAGACCATACCTTGATTGCTTAACAAACCAGTCTACAATATTAATATGTCATCATCTTTCGTCTACTCTATGGTATTGTTTCCGTGCGATATGTTATTATCTTTCGTCTACTCTAAAGTATTATTTGCGAGCGGTTTACTACTGGCTGGCCTACACATGTTTGCCCTTACAAATATATTACTATTCTTCCTTTATCTGGCGCTATCGGTATGGCATATCTTTTTTTTGCAAAACTTTCTTTGGTCTTCGCCACATTATCTTTACATATTTGCCCTGCACATATTAGGCAATCATCGATACGACTACGAATCTGATAGGCGGCCAATGGTGAGACCACAATATCGATAAACTGTTGTATGTCCGTTTGGAATTTATGTCCATTCCGAATGGACATATGTCAGATGGGAATTTATGTCCATTCCA
>CAJVPI010001317.1:0-14092 GCA_910592345.1 Paraglomus brasilianum
TGTGATCTTCTTGAAGAAACGCTTTTAGGTCTGATTTAGAGATTTGCTTTAATTCTGCTAGTCCATTAAGTAATTTTGAAGGGGAAGACAGAAGTGGTGAGTTATGACCATTAAATAAAATAAAAATAATATATATGGAATATTGAATAAAATTTGACGAACTTGGACCAGTTGGCTGGACAATTTTTATTGCATATGTTATCTTTTCAATTTGAATGATGATTTGGGCTTATCGTAGAAAAGGTGCAGTAGGGCTTTTATTGGCACTTTTTCTAAACTGGATAGGCTGGATAATTGTTTTATGTCTCCCTCGTGATGATAAAAGACCAGAGAGAGAGAGAGAGAGAGAGAGAGCAATTAAGTAATTTAATCCTTAGTCGATTGATTTTTTTCTCAAAAAGTAAAAAAATTATTGAATAAAATAAAATGTACTGGTGATTATAACCAAGTGGTAATACCTGTTCCCATTCCGAATACAGAAGTCAAGCACTTGCGTGGCGAAAATACTCTTAACGGGGAAGATAGCTCATTGCCAGTACTAAATAAATCTCTCACTATTATTTTTAATTGGTAATAAAAAGTAAAATTATTTTTTTGAATGGCTGTGCCTCAGCAGGCAAATCTACTCTGGCAAAAGCGATTCAAGAATTAAGCAAAGAAAAGTTTTTGTATGTAGGAATTGACACTCTTTTCGGTGCTCTGCCAAGAAAAATGGTTGGTTCTGGCCAAAAAGCCGAAGCAGGATTTCGCTATGTGATTGACCCTAAAACAGGCGATTTAATTGAAATGAAAGTTAGCCCTTATGCCGGATTAGTATTTTCTTGCTTGCCAAAAGTAGTAAAATTACTAGCCGATAACGGCTTAAACGTAATTTTTGACGAGTGTAATTTTGTTAAGAAAAACGAGACCGAATTCTTGATTAATGATTACAAAACTTTTTTCTCCAAACACAAACTTCTAATGGTTAGTGTAAAGTGTAATTTGGCAACCATGGAACAAAGAGAAAAATCAAGGGGAGATAGGGTTATAGGAATGGCAAAGATTTTTTACCAAAATGAGAAAAATTTTCAATTTCCTTATGATTTGATTGTTGACACTACTTCAGGATCCCCTTTTGATAACGCACAAAAGATTTTGAAATTCCTAAAAGAGAATAAAACACAGGCTTCTACTAAAAATAATTAATGGGCCCATGTAGCTCAGGGGAACAGAGCAAACGCCTTCTAAGCGTTAGGTCAGGAGTTCGATTCTCTTCATGGGCGCCATATTTAATTAAAAATAATAGTGTAAAACACAAATAACAATTAATAAATTAAAAAAAGATTATGACTGAATTTCCCATTTTATTAATAGACAATTTTTTCTTGTTCCCTAAATGCGACAACTATCTTCCGTTGGAGAATAATATTTATTGAAAAAAGGTACTTTTGAAAGCCTGAAAGGATTGTCAAGGCCATTTACTCGTTATTCCTAATAAAGAAGAATTTAGTGACAATTCTGAGAAGTTTGTGCCTATTGGAACCTTAGCTAGGATTAATTTGGATATTTCAGCGGAAGCCAACTTGGAGCCAATTATCAATTCTCTTAAAGAAATCCAATTGCGGGGTCTCGAAAGAATAAAAATAACTAATCTCGAAAAGAGGGAAGAAGTATGATATGGAAAATACCAAATTTTTCCCGAAAAAGAGTTGGACGAGAAGACATTAGATGAGTTAACTGAGAAATTCGTTCGTCATCTCCCAGATATTCTGGAAAAGTCCAAACTAAGTTCAGTTGAAAAATTGCCTTACATGACCATGATGCGAGGAAATGTTACTAATCTTGTCGACTTTATCGCCCAAAATAGCCGAGAAATTGACCAATTAACGAAATGAAAAATACTGTCTTCTTTGGATTTACAAGAACGGCTGGAAATTTTAATCAACATACCAGATCGGCAAAAGATTGACAAGGAGGTTGAGGATAAAACAAAGGAAGCCATTAAAGACCAACAAGAAGAGTGATATTTGCGAGAGAAATTAAAGGCTATTGAAAGAAAATTGAGAAAGAAAGGGACTTATGGTAGCAATGAAATGAGGAAGCATTTGGAAAAACTGGAAAAAGGAAACTATCCCGACAATGTAAAAAAAGTGACTCAAGAAGAAATAGAACGCTACGAAATGATGCCCGGCAATTCCAGTGAAGCCAACATTATCAAGCAGTACGTGGACTGATTAGTAAATGTACCATGGTACCAAAAAACCGAAGGAATTAGTGATCTCGAGTTTGCTCGACGGAAGTTGGACGAGAAGCATTACGGATTGTCAGAAATAAAAGAGAAAATCATTGAATATTTGGCTGCTCAGCAGAAAGCCAATAAATCGCTAGGACAGGTCATTTGTTTAGTGGGACCTCCGGGAGTAGGAAAAACTTCCCTGGCTGCTTCCATTGCTGAGGCAACTGGACGGAAATTTACTAGCATTTCGGTGGGGGGTATTCGAGATGTGGCTGAAATTCAAGGTCATCGCCGCACTTATATAGGGGCAATGCCAGGCCGAATTATCCAGGCCATGAAAAAAGCCCAAGTAATTAATCCCTGCTTTTTAATTGACGAGATTGATAAAATTTCTTCCGACTACCGCGGCGATCCAGCCTACGCACTATTGGAGGTTCTCGACCCGAACCAAAACAAGAAATTTATTGATAACTATTTAGGAGAGGAAGTTCCTTATAATCTCTCGGAAGTAATGTTTATTTGCACAGCTAATGATGAACGAGAAATACCCTTGCCTTTATTAGATAGGATGGAAGTAATTCGACTTTCTTCTTACACGGAAATTGAAAAGTTTCATATTGTTAAAGAGTACATAATTCCCGAAAGTTTAAAAAAGCATAATTTAAACGCCAGGGAAATAGTTTTTGAAGACCAGACTATTCGCGACATAATAAAGCATTACACACGCGAAGCAGGAGTGAGAGAATTAAACCGAAGAATTCAAGCAATTGTGCGCAAATTTATAGTGCAACTTCTGCAAAGTCGAGTAAGTAAAGCAGTTATTACTCCTGAAAATCTCACGAAAGACTATTTAAAAAAGAAAGATTATGAATTTACTTCTAAAGTAAAATCCACACGAGCAGGAGTGGCTACTGGTTTAGCCTGAACTGGTTATGGGGGAGATATTTTGCCAATTGAAGTAGTCCATTATCCTCGTAAAGAGGGAGATTTTGAACTAACTGGAAATCTCGGAGATATTATGAAAGAGTCAGCACGAGTAGCCCTTAATTATATAAAAGCTAATTACAAGAAATTTGGTATTGACCCCGAAGTTTTTTCGCAAAATAGCATTCATATTCACGCACCAGAGGGGGCAACTCCAAAGGAAGGGCCAAGTGCCGGCATTGCTTTGACTTCAGCCATTATTTCGGCTCTAACTGACTACATTATTCCCCGCGACATAGGCATGACTGGTGAAATTACCTTACATGGTCATGTTGAGGCGATTGGCGGCTTGAAAGAAAAGGCCATTGCAGCTTGTCGCAGCGAGTTGAAAACGATTATAATCCCGAAATCTAATGAAAAGGATATTGAGGATATTCCTGAAGAAGTTCGTCGTGAACTCAAAATTGTTACTGCTGAAGAGTATGAAGAAGTTTGAAAAATAATCTTTGCCAAAAAGCGTAAAAAAAATTCTCTTCCTCTTAAAAAACGACCAACTGTCAAGGCAGAAGTTAATTCTTAGTTAATAAACCTTGTTAAAGAAAATTATTGTCCTATAATAAAATAAAAATATATGACCGTGCTATTCATTCAAAAAGAGCCCAAAGTTAATTTACTAACTCTTCGTGCTATTACTAACAAAGATAAAATCCATTCTTTAATTGAAAAAAAGGAATGAAAAACTACTTTACTTTCTGAAAAAAAAACTTATTATTTGTACGTTAACAAAGAAAGTGAAGATTATAATTTTAATAGTCTTTACAATTATTTTGTTAATTTTTCTGGCAGTAGTGAAAGCAATTGAAATATCGACATTCAATCTTTTGTTTCAAAAAGATTAGGAGAAGAAGAGATAATCCAAGCAGTTAGCGAGGGAATATTATTTGGTAGTCATCAATCAATAAAATTTAAGCAAGAACCGGATAAAAAAAAAGGTGGCGACTATTATTTGATAACTAAAAACAAGAAAGCAAAAACACTTTTAGATAATTCCTTAACTAAAATGGAAGCAGTTAATTGGGCCCGTGACTTGCAGGACTCACCGCCTAATAAACTGCATGCTCGCGAATTTGCCGAAGCAGTTAAAAGTAAATTCAATAAAGCAAAAAATGTAGAAATAGAAATTCTGGATAAAAAGCAGATTGAAAAAAATAAAATGGGTTTACTGTTGGCAGTTAATGCGGGTAGTCATCATGAACCACGAGTAGTAATTTTACGTTATTTTGGTGACGTAAAAAACAAGAAGAATATGCTTGGGCTAGTGGGAAAGGGCATTACTTTCGATAGCGGTGGTTATGATTTAAAGCCTTCTCAGTATTTACAATGTATGAAGTTTGACATGTCTGGAGCCGCAGTGGTTTGCGCTTCTTTTTTGGCCTTGGTTCAAAAAAAACCAAAAATAAATGTGATAGCAGTGGCTTGTTTAACTGAAAATGCGATTGGCGGACATGCCACCCTTACAGAATCGGTTATAACCTCGATGAGTGGTAAAACAGTGGAAATCAACAACACAGATGCGGAAGGCCGTTTAGTTCTGGCTGACGGAATTACTTATGCCCTTCAGAAAGAAAAGGTAACCAAAATAATTACTGTGGCAACTTTAACTGGAGCCTGTGTGCTAGCCTTGGGGGAAAATATTACCGGAGTTATGACTAATAATCGGGAATTTTATCAACAATTTAACCAGGCGAGCCAAAAATCTCAGGAAAGAATTTGGGAATTACCACTTTTGCCAGAAAATACCAAAAACTTAAAAGAAAATACTACTATTGCTGACCTCGGTAATATCAGCAATAGTCGCTACATGGGGGCTTCTAATGGAGCTGCTTTTTTACAAGAATTTGTGGAAAAATTACCTTTTCTGCACTGCGATATCGCTGGAACTGCTTGAAAAACTAAAACCAAGCGGGGAACTGGTGTCATGATAAAAACGTTGATTGAATTGTTTTCAACCATAAAATAAAATTAACAAATATGAGTTACGAAGAGATATTGCCTGAAAGAAAAAAAATAACTAATTCTTCGATAGATATGGATAGTCCTTTTTTAATGGCGGGTCATACTTGGCTAAAAATAAATTATTATTTAAACAAAAATAAGCCGCTTTTGGGTGGCAAAAATTAATTTTTTTCTTATTTTAAGAACTTTATAATAAATACAAGAAAATATTTTTGCTTAACTCTTTTTTTAATTTAAATCTTATATGTTTTTTTTAATTTATCTATTAGTATTTGTCGTATTAATACTTGCTTCGTGATTTCCAGCAATAGCCAAACAGCCAATTGGAATAACTAATCTTATCCCCTCGATTTGGGAATCAGCCAAAGATACTTTGGATTTAAAGAATGGAAATGGTCTAGCCATTATTGCTATGGCTTTTCTTCTTTATGCTCTTTTGCAAAGCAAAAGTGTTCAAGCCCTATTCTCCTCCAAGCGGAAATGACTACAAAAAAGAAAACTGGCCGCGGTGGCTATAATCACTATTACTACTTCACTCTTGGCTTCCACTTTGTGATGAGCAGATGAGTTTATTCATTTTTATCCTTTAATAGTTCCTTTTTTGCTAAGCATGGGATTTGATACTTTTTCCTCGCTGCTCTGTCTTTATGGTGGTTCGGCAGTAGGACTTATCGGAAGCCTTGCCAACAAAGGACGGCAGGGATATTTTAGTCAAGTTATTAATCCTGAGGCCAATACTCACTTTACCGGCTCAGAAGGATTTTTGTTTTCAGCGATGGTATGGGTAATTTTGACCACAATTTTAGTCTTTTTTAACATTTGATATTGTAATAAAATTCAAAAAAAGCCTACTACTCTGCCCGCTACTAACCAATCCCAACCAGAGGAAAAAATCCCCCCTTTTAATTGAAGAAGAAAATTTATTCTCTTTCTCAGTTTTTTCTTTATTTTAGTAAGTATTTTAGGAAGTTTTAAATTTTTTGCTAAGACTGAGACAGTAAAAAAAACATCAGAGAATATTCCTGAGTGGGTATGCAACACCGAAAAAGAAGAAAAGTATAATTATTTAGGAGAAGTCAAGGTTGGTTCAAGTGAGATGGAAATAGCCGAAAAAAATACCAAAGACACCTCCTGGTGGGGAAAATTTGGTGAGTGAGGACATTCCCAAACAGTATACTGGTTTACTATTGGAGGAATAATAATTTGTTTAATTGCCAAATTGAATATTATCAATACCCTCATTACTGCTGTAACTAAGACAATCCCAATTATTATTGCCTACATTTTTGCTGGTACCATAGTAGTATTGTTAGAGAAAATGGAACTAAAAATTGGAACTGGATTTCTACCTCACAGCCGGTTCTGGGTGCTGCCAATAATTTTCGTAGTCTTTTTTCTTTTGATATTCCTGGCGGTTGATGTGCGAAGAGCCCTGGCCAAAGCCATGGCCAAGACCTTGAAAAGTTATTCCCTCAATACTTTGGCTTACAGCATAACAGTTATTCATATGGCGCGAATGGTGGCTGAGGGAATTTCGCCTTTTAATGGCAATCTCCAAATGTCCTTAACCGCTACTAACTCGTCGTATAAAAAATATATAAAAAAAACTTGGCTTTTATGAACAATAATTTTCCTTGTCTGCTTGGCTTTAATAGTTGCCTTACCTTTTTTTATCGACCGTAGCAGTGGATAAACAAACAAAGGATATTAAAAATAAAATAATTAATTACAATTTGAACTAATAACTTATGAATAATTTCGAGCAAGAAAAAAAAAAATTAACTGATGCTCTCAGTAAATCAGTGAAAATATCGAGTGATATTAAAAAAGTCGATGAAGAACTAAAAAAGCACATTGGTTTTGAAAAGGAAAAAGAAACTTTTCTTAAGCATATTAAAGTCTACGTCATGACTCAAGGGCAATTTTGACCCAAAAAAGAAGTAATTTGCTATTCTAGTGCTCCCGGCATGGGAAAAACTACCTTTGTCCAAAATCTGGCTAATGCTATGGGTCGGGACTGTGAACCAATATCTTTGGCTGGCTTCAAGGAATCTAAGGAATATTCCATTTTAGGAGATGATAAAAAACCTAGTTTAGTGGCCTGGGCGATTAAAAAATGAGGCTCAAAAAATCCAGTTATTCTCCTTGACGAATTAGAAAAAGTTGAGGATAAAGAAATTCAGAAGCATTTAATTCAACTTTTTAAAGATTATAAAGAAGGAAAAAAGTTCACTGATAAATATTTTCAAACTGAAATAGATTTAAGCCACATTACCTTTTTTGCTACTGTAAATTATATTGACGACTTAGACATGGAACTAAAAAATGAGGTTAATATAACTGAATTACCAGATTTCACTAATGAAGAAAAAGAAAAAATTTTAAAGATGAAAGCGAAGGAAATTAATGAGAAGTATTCTGAAAAAAAAGGTGGCATTATAACCGAAAAGGTTATTAAAGAGATACTCAAACAAATTAAAGAAGTAGGAGTGCGGCAAGCCGAAAGAGCATTACGTAAAATTGAGGAAGAATATATTTATACTAAAAACAAGAATAAACAGTTTACCGTTCTGGAAAATCCTCAGGAATGAGTAAAAAAAAATATTTTCCCTTATCAAGAAGAATTTAAAGCCACTTGAAAACACTATTTCCTTTTCATTTTCTTAGGACTTAATTTTGTCCTCTTTGCCAGTTGAATTTTTAAGAGATTTATAATAAAAAAACAACCTAAAGAATAGAAACTAATCTTATGAATACCATTGCCGAACAAATAGAAAAAACTATTGAAAGTAAAGCCGAAGCCAGAAAAGAAAAAAAAAGTAAGGGGGAAAATATTAAACTTTTTTCTTGACTCTCCTTTTTTGCTGGTGAAGAATATAATCAAGAATTAGCAAAACATAGTAAAATAAAAGATGACAATATTATTGAATTTTCTGAAGCAAAAAGCAAAGAAAAAGGATTTATTGAAAATAAAATTAAAGAAATTGCTAATTCTTCTGTCAATCAGCAACTTATTAAGCAAGGAGAATTTCCCGTCATTTGGTTCAAAAATATTGATAAAATTGCTGACAAATCTCCGCTCCAAAAATTCTTGCTAGCAGTTTTTGACCCCGCACAAAATTCCTCTTTATCAGTGGGAGGGGAAACAATTGACTTATCCCAATTTATTTTAATTGCCACTAGTTCTACCCGAGATACTGGCCGTTTATCTAATCCTCTCATGTCGAGATTAGATTGTATAAATGTTGACACTGCCCAGCCGAAAGAATTTTTTTGAGATAAATACTTTTATCCTATTTTAATTGCTTCTCTTTTCACTTTTTTAATCCTGATATTACTGCTTATTTTCTACTCCGATAGAAAGGAGACAAAAAAAGCAAAATAATTTTAAATAATTAAAAAGGTAAGAAAAAAAGCGGGGGAGAGTTCTCTTCCCCCTAATAATTGAAGTTTTTACTTGAATTATTAAATTCTTTTGTATATGTCTGTCAAAGAAATAACTAAAAATAACAATTTAGATGCCATGCTTTTCTTTTCCCCCGAAAATCGTTTTTGGTTAACTGACTTTTATTCTAGTTTAGGTTTTGTGTTTGTTATTAAACAAGAAAAACACCTTTTTGTGGATGGGCGTTATATTACTGGTGCTCGGAAGAGTATCGACAATAAACAAGTCCAAGTTCATTTATGAAAAAGTTGGGCGGATATCAAAAAATTCTTGCGGGAAAAAAATATCCAGCGGCTAGGATTCGAAAAAGAATATATAACTGTTGGTCAACTAGAAAAATGACAAAAAGAAACTCCAGAAGTTAATTGAGTAGGAATAAAAACCAGCACAATAAGAATGATCAAAACAGAAAAGGAAATATTACGAATGAGCCAGGCCGCCAAAATTACTGATCAAGTTTACCAAAAATTATTAAAAGTAGTTAGACCAGGAATGAGTGAAAAGGATTTAGCAAAGATTATTCGTAACTCTTTTGAGGAATTGGGAGCCGACGGGCTTTCTTTTGATACCATTGTGGCTTCTGGTGAAAATGGTGCTTTGCCCCACGCTCAACCTAGCAATAAAATTATTAGAGAAGGTGAATTAATTACCGTTGACTTTGGTTGTAAATATCAGGGATATTGCTCAGATTTCACTCGCACTTTTGCGGTCGGTAAAGAAATTAATCCCAAACTAAAAGAAATTTATCAAATAGTCCAAGAAGCCCAATGAAAAGGTGTTCAATCCGTCAAACCAGGAATAAAATGTAGTGAAATTGACCAAATTGTTCGGGACTATATTCAACAAAAAGGCTACGGCGAATATTTTATTCATTCGACTGGTCATGGGTTGGGAATTGAAGTCCACGAGGAGCCTTCTATTTCGTTGCGAGATGGTACTATATTACAGCCAGGAATGATTATCACCATTGAGCCGGGCATTTATATTCCTGATTTAGGAGGAGTGCGAATTGAGGATGATATTTTAATTACTAAAACTGGTTATGAGTTGCTTACTAAATCACCCCGCGAGTTAATTGTTGTAAAATAGAAAAAATAATTAATTATGGTAAAGGTCAAGTGCGATAATTGTCAAAAAAAGGAAATTGAGAGTAGCAGCGAAGGCGTTTATTTAGGATATTATCAGGGCAGTGATAATGGTGAAAGGCTTCATGTGTGCTGTGATTGTTATAAGGACAAAGAGCAAGAATATTTACAGGATTACGCTTTTATTTATTCCTATGATAAGGACCATTTGAAAAGAAAGGGGACGGGCTATGTAAAAAATGATGATACGAATTGCTATGCTGGCAAAAAGGACCAAAATGGCAAAATATTAAAACAAAGAGATTGTCCTCATTGTCAACCCTGAAAGCATAATGACAACAACAAAAACCAGAAAAAATGTGCTAATTGTGGAGAAGTCAAAAATTCTTATTTTGTAGGCGAGGGGAAAATTTTTTGCTCCCTCGAATGTATCGATACTTACCGAAGAAAAAATTCCCCACCACAAAAATCGCCAATAATTCCTCCTAAAAATAATAATAATGGAAATAGGGATAACCCCCCCCCCCCCCCTAAAAAATGCTCGGTTTGCGAGAAAGACCTTTCAGAAAGCCAAGCAAAATGAATTTTTACTGACCACGAAGGAAAAAAAGAAATATTTTGTTCTGATGAATGCTTCTTCAAGTCAAACGAGAAGGATAATTCCCCACAGCCATCCCCAGAACCCCAAAATAATAGTAAAGGAATGTCAACCGAAACTAAAATTATTTTAGGAGTTAGTATAATATTTCTCATACTTATAATTGGCTTAGGAGCACAAATATGTAAAAGAAGCCGCAAAAAAACATCATAAAATATATGACCACAAGTAAAACGAATAATAAGAAGTATCAATTAATAATCGGGCGTCATTGCCTTTTTAAATCACCTAATTATTTACCGGGTGCCGTTAAGGAAGCAGCAAGTTATGGCGCGAATGCCCTGATGATTTATCTAGGAGCACCCCAAAATACTCGCCGTCGGCCCTTAACTGAATTAAAAATACCCGAATTTAAAAAAACACTTGTTGAAAATAATATTGAGATTGATAATGTAATCGTTCATGGCCCTTATGTAGTGAATTTAGCAAATACTTCCCGGGAGGAAATTTTCCACTGGTCGGTTGAGTTCCTGAAAAAGGAGGTGGCTAGAATGGAGGGAATAGGCTTAAAAACTATTATTCTTCATCCCGGGAGTGCGGTAGATACGCCAATCGAGGAAGCCCTGTCCCAGGTGGCGAAGGGAATTAGTTTGATTCTGGAAAAAAATTCTACTGTTCGCATTGCCTTGGAAACTATGTGTGGCCGTGGTAGCGAAGTGGGGATAAATTTTGAGCAGTTGAAATATATAATGGATAGGATAGAACAAAAAGAAAGAATAGGAGTATGCTGAGATACTTGCCATTTATATACGGCCGGTTATGATATAAAAAATAATCTGGAAGCAGTAATTAAGGAATTTGACCAAAAAATTAGTTTGGATAAATTATGGGCTATCCATGTTAATGACAGTACACAAGAGTTAGGAGCCAAAATTGACCGCCATGAAAACATTGGTTATGGGAATATTGGCTTTGAAGCACTTCAAAAAATAGTTTGACATCCCAAATTTAACGGAATACCTAAATTATTAGAAACTCCACGCAAGAGAGAGGATTTTTCTGAAGAAATAAGAGTTTTAAAAGGGCGAAATTAATAAAAACCTATTTCCAAAGCCTTATATCTCTTTATAAAAAATATCCTGGAATGAGATAGAGTTATAGAGAAAGAGAGAAAAATAAAAGTATACAAAAGGCACTAATTAAAGCAAAAGAAAAAAAACAGTCAGAGAACAAAATAAAGGGCTTACAATATTTAGCCACAGTTAAATCTGCTAAAAAAGAAGTTAATTTAGTTGCTTGCTAATTTCTTCTTATAAAATCAGTAAGCGAGGGCGATAATTATTAAAATTCAGATTATTTTCATAGGTTTTAGTTGGTTTTTTCTCTTACAAGGCTAAAATTGGGAAAATCTTATACAAGGAAATAATAAGTAATTAATTTACTTTCAAGGTCAGTCAATTTGGTTATATTTATTTCTTCAATAACAGTCCATCACTCCAATTACATGGGGGTTATTATCATCTAAACATCAAACTAATCTAAAAGCATAATCTCATTGGTTATAAAGGGGCTCCGCAGAGTAATAAGTGTATTGATAATATCTACCTTCGGATATGATTTTTTTCCTGATAAGAAGAAATATTTTGGCAGATTTTATGCTTGGCTTTTTCTAAAGGAGTGGCTCAGGGAGTTAAAAAAATATTTGTCCTTCTATGATTAGGATTGGCTATTCTTTTTCTTACTCTCTCCATTTCTTCCCGAGGAGGAAAAGTAAACTTCTTTGTCATATTAGTGTTATATAAATCTTTTTACCGTTTTCTTTATTTCTTTAAGGAGCAAAAAGGGGAAAAACTCAATTTTTATTTTTTTTTCCTTCTCATTTTTTGCTGATAAAGTTTTTGGTAATGTTGGACTTGATTTTGTAAGTCTTTTAACTTAGTATCATTTTTCGTATTTTTTCACTTCAATTTTAGTCTCCTGGATAACTTTTTCAATCCATTTTCAACTTCGACTGACCCGTTTTTTCCTAAAACTTATAATATAGGCGAAGGCCTATAATGACAAAAATTTTTAAAACTATGGTAAAAACACAACAACATATAAACAACATAAGGGAAAATATTGAGTTGGAAAAAGAAATTAGACAAAAAGAATACTCAGTGGGAAGAAGTGTTAATTTCCAAACTTCTTTTAATTGAGTTAATAACATATGAGAGAGAGAGAGAGAGAGATCAAGACGATTCTCCTCCTCAAAATAGTCCAAAACATAAAAATTCCTTATTAGTAAAAGGAAAAAAATACAGAGACAAAAAAGAGATAATTGATGAACTACAATCTAAAATAAGCGATTTAGAGAATATTTTAGAAAAGAAAAAACAAACAATTGCTCATTTAATTCCCCAAGGAGACCAAAAGCAAAAGCAAATTATTCTCTTGACCCAGCAACTAACCGAAGACCAAGCAAAAAATCGTGATTTAATTGAGTTTATTAATCGTTTGGAAAGGAAATTAGCCAAAGTTAGCCAACGAAAAGAGAAATTAATTAATGCCAAGCAACGTCACACTCAAAGGATTAATAATCTAACTACCAAACTGGTCCAGGCTGAACAAGAAAGAAATAAACTTCAAAATTTACAGCGTCGTCAAGATTCTGGCTACTGAGACGACAATAATGAGTATGAAAAAAACAATGAAACCGATCAAAAAATACAACGCTTAGAAGCCATTATCGACGACCTAACCAAAAAATTAGCCCAAGCCAAAAAAGATTTAGAGGAGCAAAAACAAGAAAACTCCAACCAACAAGAAAAAATTAAACTCCTCCGAGCTGAATTAAATTATCAAATAGACTATCAGCAAGATAAAGAACGTGAATGACTGTATGAAAGAAAACTTCACCGTCAAGGTTATCGAATTGATGAAAAAACAATCGCTAAACTAGAAGCCCAAATTAGAAAACAAAACCAAGATTTAAGTAATTTAGACCAATTAATTAATAGCAAAAATAAACGTTTAGCCCGAAATCAAGATGATTTAACTACCACCCAAGCCCAAATCGATTTATTAGTCCAAGACGAAGCCACCGCCAATCGCCTTTGGCAAGAAGCTGAGCAAAATCGGCGTGAGAAAGAAATTTATCTGAACCAATTGTCCCAAGATTTTCAAATTCTCCTGACTGGTTATCGGAAACTAGAAGAAAAAGTAGAACTTTTACAAAATAAATCCCAAACTTTAAAAGACAAAAACAAAACCCTAAAAAAACAAAATAAAGCATTACAAGAACAATTAAATAACCGTCCTGCTCCCCAACCAAAACAACCCAAAAGAATTAACAAAAAGACTTGATTTGTTGGGACAGGGTTAACCGTAGCAGGATTAACTTATAATTATTATAATCTTGGTTATTCCTCTTCTAACCAATTGAGTATTCTTGATAATTCAACCAACAGTTCCCTTAATCCTAATTGAAATGGTTGCTCTAATCCTACTTGGGGAAACGTTCCCAACAACTGAAATTCAGTATCCAGTCTGCAACTTCACCAATTTAACCAATTAGAGTATAATTATCAGCAAGCCCAAGAAAAAATTATTAATTTAGAATGAAAAATCGCTAATCTAAAAGCCAATAACCAAACCCAAACAATAACTACTACTGAAACCCCACCTCCTCAAACTTTTACTCCCCCTCCAATAACTTTACCTCCGCAAATCCAAGAAGTAACCATTACCGAGACCCCTCCTGTCGAAACTATAACTCCTCCCGCTCCAACTAAAACAGTTAAAGAAACTGAAACAACCACCCAAACTGC
>CAJVPI010001318.1:0-14087 GCA_910592345.1 Paraglomus brasilianum
TCTGTTGCCTTTTAATATTCGAACTGTCTAAGCATCTGCTCGGTTTTTAGCCTCGTCGGAAAAAAGAAATTTAAAAATATGCGACATGTCGGAAAAATCATGAGTAAACGAGCCTTAAAAGCCATCACTGAACATGCCGCTCGTTACTGATGAAATAAAACCCAAGCCCAAATTAAAGATAAACAAAATATGCTTAACAACCAGTTATTCCAATATTCACACTTAACTTTTACCTGCGATAAATGTGGGCAGGAATTTCAAAATAGTTCTCTTTATTCGCCTAGTGCTGATAAAGAAGAATTAGCCCAGCATCCTACTTACTGTGCTAATTGTGTAGAACCTAATTTATTAGTGCCAGTTTCCACCAATTCCAATTCTAAGAAAAAGCCCAAAGTTAAACCCAAAAAAAATCCAGTTACCTATTACCAATGCATGTCCGCCTGCTGTCAGCAAGGCATCAGTCCGAAAAGAATTACCCAAATAGCCCATGAATGTAAACATAATAGTGCGGGGATTCTATCACAAAGAACTAACGAAATTAGAAAGTTAAATGAAGCCTATCAGCAAATTGGGATTTGTTTGACTAATTTGTTGCAACCCGTTAAAGAAGAATAAATATGATTGACTGCTGTGAATTGGCTTTGCGGAATGGTGAATTAGCCTTACGCATTGCTTATGGAGCCTTTGGCACTATTGCCTTGTTCCTGTTAATGTTCTTTGGTTATAACCTGAAATTAAAAAAAGGACAAATCAACTTAGACAAACGGACCGAAAAGTTAGAAAAAAAGAATGGGCATGAATTAGACTTAATTACTCAGTTAAAAACCAAAGATGAAGAAAAGCAGAAACAGATAGAGGAACTAAAAAAGGAAGTAGAGAGATTAAAAAATAAAAGTGGATAAATGTTTATTTTGTCAAAAGAGAAAACCTTTTTTAAATCCTTACTTCTGTTTAGTGTGCCAATTTACCCAACTACCTTGGAATTAATAATAAATTATGCCTAAAAAAGACAAAGACTTCGTTAAAGAATTCCAAACGGCTCAAAGCCAAGGAAATTTTAAACCTAGTCAAATCAAAAAAAGCCGTTCCGCCGAGGACTTAACTCCTAACTCTCCTGATAAAAAAGAAAAAGAATTAGAACAGCAAAGGAATTTCGAAGCCCAAAAAGCCCAGAATTACTTAGAACAGATTACTAAACTGACTGCGGAGTTAGATGATAAAGAGCAAGTCATTAAAGAACTCACCAAAACTAATAACCAATTAACTGACCACAATAATGAGTTACGATTAAACCACTTAAAAACTTCTGACCAATTATCCACCAGTCAAAAAAATGAGGATAAATACTTTACTAAATACCAAGCAGAAAGCAAGTTAACTCAGCAACTCAAACCCCAACTAGCTAAACTGCAAAAAGACCTCACTATTACTCAACAAGACCTTAAATCTGCCCAAAGAGTAATTGAACTCAGACTAACTAAACCCGATAATAATCAAGAAAATTCCTTTGACTACTGAACTTGAATCCGAATTGGATTACTAGCACTAATAGTTTACTTATCCTTCAACAATCAAGAAAAACAATATGACAAGCATTAATCCCTTAGATATTAAAAAAGCTGTTCGTGGCTGACTAGAAGAAAAATGAAATCGTTATGTTCAGCACCCAATTGAAAGAAAAACGGAACAAATGGAAAATCAAGTTAGTCAAACCCTTAACACTTATTCCAGCAAAGCCAAAGAGAAAGTCAACCTTTACTCAGATAAAGCTAAAACCACGGCTTATAAGCCAATTGGTTATTACCGACAACAGAAAACCTTCCGTCGGGGTTTATTTTGGATTGCGGTTGGTTTATTGATTGTCCTGTGAATTTTAAGTGGAAGTTAAAAATTATGGAAAACAAAGAACAAATAATAATTATTGCTCTGGTAGTTTTGGCAATTTACCTTTATTATCGGCAAAATCAGCCAAATATTAAGAGTAATAACCAAGAGATTCAAAACTTAAAGCAGCAAGTCAATCATTACCAATCTCTTTATCAAAAAAGAGTAGCCAAAGATTTAGATGCCAAAACCTTAAATTCCGAATGAGAAACCCGTTATAATCAGTTAGAAAGTTTAAATAATCAAACTTACCGGGAAAAAAATGAACTGGCTAAATATCAAGTCTTAATCGAAAAAAAGGTGGAAGACTTAGAACAGCAGTTAGTTAATTTGGCTAAACAAAAAATCAAGAGTAAAAAAGATGCCCAAAGATTATTAACTGACTTGGAAAATAAGTGAGCCGAAGAAAAGGAGAAATTAGAAAGAAAATTAAGAGGAGAGGTAAGGACGAGGATAGTGAGAGGAGAATATGACCAACTAAAAGCTAAATATGACCGACTTCTTGCCGAAGCCAATGATAAATTTCCGAGAATAGAAAAAGTCCACCAAGAATTAATGAAACAACATGAGGAATCAAAAGAAGAGATGATTAACCAATTTAAGCAACACCAAGACCAATTAAGAAAAATAAATATTCTTTTTGACCCTGCTGCTAATGATTATGAAACTATTGACTTTAATGGCCTCTACTCTCTTTTACAGCAAATAGCAGAGAGAGAGAGAGAGAGAGACGATAATGCCTCCTCAACCTTACCGAAGGAGGAGAAAGAAAAACTAATCATCCTCCTAAAAAAAGAGTTAGAATTAGAAAGAAGCAAAAGAAGAGAATATGAAACCTATTTAAGAAGTATTGGAAAAATGAAATATTAATTTTTACAAGTAGCAAAAAATAAATAAATTTTAAGAGATAACTATGAAATTCACAATCAATAAAATCAGCCTTTGTGGCTTAAATATTACTAAATAACTATGGGATGAGGTGATTTTTTTTGAGGAGCACTCGAAACTGGGTTGGATATGCTTCCCGTTGCTGGTAAGGCTCTTAAAAAAGGAATAAAGACAGTAAAAAGAGGAGTGGGTGCCTATAAGGATTTACGAACCGGGGGAGGAATTGATTTTGGCGATTTATCAAGTGATATTGGAGACTTAAAGAATGGTTTAGCCGGAGCCAAAGCCCAGATTGAAAGTCAAGGCAAAGCTCTCCAAGGTCAAATTGACGGAGTTAAGTCTGAACTCGAAGGAGCCTTAAAACAGCAAGGAGAAAAATTTGACCAAGAAATCAAAGCCCAAGATGCCAAAATTGCTACTTTATCAGGAGAACAAAAAAGACAAGCCGAAGAAACCAAAAAAGCCTTACAAAAGCAAAAGCAACAGTTAGAAAAAGCCTTACAGGAAGTCACAGAAAATTTAACTAAGGCTCAAAATCAGTTAAGGAAAGAGTTGGATGACTTCAAAAACGAAGTCAACGAAAGATTTGAGAAGCAGGAAAAGAAAATTCTTGATAACAAACGCAAAATTGAAGAAGAGAAATGCCAAAGAGAAGCCGAAATCAGAGAAGTAAAAGACAAGATTAAAATTGCTAACACTAAAATTGAAAACTTACAGCAAGAAAAAGAAGAATTGCAGGATAACTTTAATAAATACCAATTCCAAACTAATCAAAAAATAAATGAGGTTCAGACGGAATTAGAAGACACCCAAGCCGAATTCCAATCCAAACTAAAACTCCAAGAGGTCAAATATCAGAATGATTTAGAGGAAGCCAAAGAAGAGTTTGAAAACCAAACTAAAATCGTTGAAACTCAAATTAAAGATACGCGGGAAGCCCTGGAAGAACAGGAAGAAGAATTAAGCAATATTAAGTATGAACAAAAGAAATCCAAACTAGAACAACAACAAATTTTTGAAGAACTCCAAGAAACAAATGATATTCTTCACTTCCAAAAACATAAATTAGACTTTGTGGCTCAGCAAATGGAAGAAATTCACGAGGAAGTTCACGACCGCATGGATAAATTATCCCAAAAGTTAGACCAAAAAACTAATGAAGTATTAAACATTACCAAAGACACCAATAAAAAAGTTGACAAATTAACCGAGGAAGTAAAAAACATTCAACAAACCACTGAACAACTTCAAGAACAAATCAAAAAGAACAAGGAAGAAACTGAACAAGTTAAAAAAGAGGCTAAACTGGCTAATGAACGACTAGATAATTTATTAAAAATTCAGGCTCTTTTTGATTATTCTGCCGAACAATCTAAAATAAACAAAATTGAAAAATCCCTCGAACTCAAAGCCGAAGAAACTAAATTACTAGCCACTTTAAACTTATTAAAAGAAACTAAACAATTAATCCCGTTAGAATTTAGCGAAAGAGAATGAAAGGTTGGTATTAAGCAAGGCACCGAAAAAGATATTCCTCGTCCGGAAGGTTATTTATTAAGTCCCAACTCTTCCTGAGCCAAGAAATACACCCCTGAACAGTTAAGAGAATGAGGCTGAGACACGCGTTTGCTAGGAGAAAATGAAAAAGCACCTTTAACTGAGGAAGATAAAAGAAAGCCCGAACAAGTTGACCCATCAGCAACCGAGAAATCAAAATCAGAAGAGCAAAAGGAAAGTGATAATTCTCTTTTAGAAAAATTTACTGAATTAGAAAAAGAAACTTTGGCAAGATTACAAGAAATTCAACAGCAAATTAATCAGAATATCCAAGAAGTAGAAAATTCACCTCCACTACCTCCTTCGGCTACTCAGCAAAAATTCCAATCTATTCAACAGGAAATTCAGGAAAAGAAGCAACAATTAAAGCAAAAACAACAAGAAATTAAGAATTTAGAGAAAAAGCCTTTTTCGGATGAAAATCAGCAGCAATTACAACAAGCCAAGGAGGAGAAAAAAGAGGTCGTGAGACAATTAGAGGAAGCCCAAACCCAATTATCAGACCCTTCTTTCCAATTCGAACAAGAATTAGAAAAGTTTGAGGAACAAGTGAATGAGGATAAAAAAGAGGAAGTTGAACAGCAATGGTCTACTATCCAAACCCTTAGTCAGCAAGCCCTCCAAGAACAAACCGAGGAAGAGAAAGAAGAAAAGGAACAGCAAGAACACGAGACGGATAAAAAACTGGAAGAACTAACCCAACAGTTAAAAGAAATGGAGCAAACTGTTGCTGCTTCTC
Organism: Paraglomus brasilianum; assembly: GCA_910592345.1. NCBI lineage: Eukaryota > Fungi > Glomeromycota > Glomeromycetes > Paraglomerales > Paraglomeraceae > Paraglomus > Paraglomus brasilianum. Next base: position 5,069 of record CAJVPI010001318.1, read on the forward strand.
AAAAACAGATGACAAAGTTTATGCTGTTCCTGATTATTTTCCTCTTGGAGTATGTAGTTTATAAACGAAATGGCTTGCCGGGTCTAGTTATCTTAAATGTCCTGCTCGCGATTGCTTACTACCATCGCGAAACTTTAAAAGAACATGCGGAACTATGAGGCAAATATTTACTAATCCTTGGTTATGTGATGGGGAATGTGCTGGCTTACTCCGCTCCCGAACAAGAAAAATATAAATGGCCGAGTGTAATTGGTTTTAACTTAGCCATTTTAGGCATTTATGGTTATACTCTATACCAAAAAAAGCAAGAGGAAGCCAAAATATCTATCTTTTATCAACGACAAACCAAAGAAATTTGTCAGGAAAATAATGTCACTAAGGAAGAATGAAGAGATATTCAGCACACAAGCACTAAAACAGGGGGAATTATTGATGAATACAGCATTTTTTCTAATCCTGGAAGTGAAATCAGAACCGAACAATTAGAAGACTTAAAAACTGTTATCCAAAACAAAGCAGAAGTCCACCAAAAAGAATTAGAACTACAACAACAAACCGAAACTCTCCAAAAAGCAACTGAAATAGAAGAAAAACTAAAAGTAGTCCAAGCCAATTTATCAGATTCACCAATGACCTGAGATAAAATTAAAGAAAGATATCCGGAATTTGTTAGCCGTTCGGTCTTCTTAAAAGAACTAGAAAAAGTCGATAAATTGCTAAGCCAAGATAAAGAAAATGAACCAACTAAATCTCTCGTAGTCCGATTAGGAAAAATCCCTCTCCTGAGCGAAGAAGAAAATCAACTATTAGCCCAATTATATTTAACTCCCGAGCAATATCTCGCAATTTCCCTCCAAGCCCAATACTTAACGCCCGAAGAAAAAGCCGAAATAACCAATAATTATTCTTTCTTAACTACTACTCAAAAATTGCAGTTAATTAACTCAGGATTAAACAATTTAGGAGTAAACACTTTGGAAAAGAAAGAAAGATTTGTAGAATTAAACCATACTCTTTACCAAGAAAAGAAAACTTTTGGTCTTACTACCTCAGAAAAAGAAGGAATATTAAGACTATTAATTAATACTTTAAATCTTAGTCAAGAGCAACGCACTTCCTTAGAAAATATGGGAGTTAGTTTTTTTGATGCTACTAACTGGCAAGTAAGTGAAGAGCAAAAAAATAACTTATTGAAATTTGGTTTAAGTCGAATTGAGTTAACCAGAGAGCAGCAAGAAAACTTAACTCATACCGGTAATTTAAAGGCTTTTAGTTTAGAGTCCAAACAAAAAAATATCCTAACTAGTCTAAGCCCCTTATTGAAAGAAAATAGATACTCCCAGGAAGCACATGACCTTATTAATTCCTTAGATTTAAAATTTAACACTTTATCTTTTTTAGTTAACCACCAAATAATTCCTAATCCTCAGACTGATTTTGGTAAAGCACCTAATCCTTACTTAACTTTGAAGGCTAAGTTTTTGGCAGGAGAGCAAAAATCTTTATTAGAAAAAGCCAAAGAGCAAGAAAAGTCTCTCAGAGAAGAAGAAATTCAAGAACAAAAAATTTCCATTATCCGCTCTTTACTAACTCTCGCCCAAAAAAGAGAAGAAAGACAAAGTTTAAATATTAGTTTGCCACTGGATAGTTGAGTAAATAGTGGAGTCTTGCAACCTTATCAGAGTAATATTTTACTCACCCTCGGATTTAAGACTGTTCCTAAATATAATTACTGACAATTACTAATTTTTGTTGTTGAAAACTTTACGGATTACTCCTGAGATGATTTTCTAACCGAGAATATGAGTTTAAGTGAAGATTATCAAGACTACTTAAACTCTTTAAATAACCAAGAAATAACCATCAATAAGACTATTTGGGAAAAGTTTGTTTCCTCAAAAAGCAAAAAAGAAAGACAAATCTTTAAAGACTTAAACTTGGAAGAACTAATTAACGAAAAAATTAACCAAGCCTTAACTGGTTATCAGCCCAAAGAAATCTTTTATGACAGCCAGGAAGAATTATCCGAAACCGAAGAAATTACAGACCCAAAACCTACTTCCTCCACTTCTCGTTATGATAATCTTTTTGAAAATCTCAATCAAGAAGAAGCCGAACGACAAAAAAAGAAACTAGCCCGCGAGGAAGCCCGTAAAAAACTCGAAGAAGCCGAATTAAAACGCCGCGAAGATTTGCTGAGTGAAAAAGACCATAAATTAAAAGAGCAAGAAGAAAGAAGACAAAGAGAAAAAGAGTTAGCAGATCAGGAGGAAAAGAAAAGACAAGAACTAAAAGAAGCAAGAGAAAAAGCATTAAAAGAAGAGACTGAAACTCATTTAGCCAATCAACAGAAAATTATTGAAGAACAGCAAAAATCCCGCGAGGAAGCCTTTAAAAACCAGCAAAAAGAAGCAGAGTTAGCCGAACAGAAGAAGAAAGCGGACATTGAGAACCTGGAAAAGCAGAATAAGTTCGCTCAGGAACAGTTAGAAAAACAAAAGGAACTCTTAGAAAAAGAGACTCAGGAAAAGTTGGCTAAAATTGATGCAGAAGACCAAGCCGAAAGACAAAAAATTTTAAAACAACAAAAAGAACGAGAAATAGCCTTAGAAAATGAGAAAAAAGAGAATGAAAGAAACTTACAAGACCAGAAGCAACGCTGAGAAGATGAATTAAAGAAATTAAAACAAAACAATGAAAAAGAACTCCAAGAAGCCAAAGATAAACTAGTTGCCGACAAAGCCAAAGCCGAAGAAGAATTAAACCGCTTAAAAGAGGAAGAAAAATTAGCCAAAGAACGACAAGCCAAAGACAAAATTGAGGATGAAAAGAGAAAGCATGCCCGAATTAAGGAATTTGCAGTCAGCAAATTACAGGCCAAAGCCTGAGAAGAATTGACTAACTATTCCTTAGGTCATGATGAAGTAAAATTTGGCACTCTTCTCAATGGAAGTCCTATCAATTACCATTTCCAAAAATCACGAAGTCGAGGTGGCTATGTCCAAATGCCCTCCGTAAAAGAAATCTTCACTCACTATCCCGGAGTAAAAATTAAGTTAGTGGGAGTGGAAGATTTAAAGGATAAATTAGCAGGAGATAGACCTATGAATTATGAGGATGTCAAAAATGTGGTTAAATTGGCTAATAGATATCCTGGCTTTTATACCGAAGAAGAATGACGACAAAAAATTAAGGAGTTGGACGAGATAGGATTGTTAGAATAAAAACATTAAATTTCTTGTTCTATTAAAACTGGCTCCTTTCAAACAAACTTGCCAATTATCCAATAAGATAGTCAAGCAAAAATTATTCAAAATACCAAAACTGTTAAGAATCAAACGCCACTTAATATCATAGCGTATTTTTTTACTGAACTTTCGAGGGTCGGACTAATAGTTATTACTCCTAAATTGTAAGTATTGGCTTTAATTTCTTCTTCGTGCTTTTTAGAAAGTCAATTCATCGGTTTACTTAGCACTGATTTTTTTAACTTATTATCTACTTCTTCAATCTTAGGAATATACTCTACTATTTTTTCTTTACTAGCAAAAGAGGTTTTAATAAGCATTCAAGCACTTCCTAATCCTACTCCTAAAAGCCCCCAAGTTAGCAAGAGGGCAACAGGTAAACCAATTAAATTGGCTAGTAATGATATTCAAGTTTTTCGGCTACTTTTGGCTTTTTTGTAATTGTCGTATTTTTGTAATGTTTGGAGGTCGGTCATATTTTTTCTTGTTTATCCTGAATTATCAGGAATTAGCAAGCAAGAAATTTTTTTAAGAAAAGACCAAGATTTTGGTTTAAAAAAATCAAAATATTTCCCCTTTCTGACCTTAGTTTTGTGAAAGTTAGTTAAATTTTGCTCTCTCTCTCTCTCTCTCTCTCTCTCTCTCTCTCTCTGTTCTGTAACTGCTATCTATATCTGCCATGCCTATTTCTTTATCTCTGTTCCAACTAAAAGGAGTAATTGTTTTTTTTTTTTTGTTAAAAGTTCTTGATTCATAGTTATTTGACTTTCTCTTCTAAATCTTTTACTCTTTTCTGTAAATCCTTAATTTCTTTTGACTGGTTTTTTTGTTCATCAAATTTTTTGATAGCACATTTTCGACAAACAGTTTTGTTATTACAATAAACGCATTGCTCGCAATTGCCTACAATGTTTCCATAGCCATCTATCCAGTTTCCTTTCTCATCGATATCAGATTTGTCGGTTAATTCTATCATATTATACTCACCGCAGATTTTACAATCACTAGCAAAACCATCAGTCGCTTCTCTTTTTATATTGCCACATGCTTGACATTTTTTTATTGAACATTCGGAACAAATTCCAAGACAACCGCATTCAGGAAAGGGATTGCGTTCACCAAACCCATTATCATAGTCTTTACACAATCCACATCTGAATTGGTAATTTACTCTCCTTAAATCTTTGGTATTTTTTTTGCACTTATAACAACTTGGCATATATATTATTAATTTTACACCTCCATATAGATACTGTATTTAGATTTTGCATAAAATTATAATATAGATAAAAAGTGAAAAGTAGTCAAGGTTTAAACTCCTTGATTATTAAGGGCTTTTTAAGAAAAACTTCTGTTTATTTTACTTTTTAATGTCTTTTTAGTTCCATTTTTCGCTAAGTAAATTAATTCTTTCAATTTTACTAACCCTCAAGCAATTAACCAGAAACCAAAAAAACTGACAACAACAAATAGTAAAAACTTTCCGCATTCTTGCTTTTCTATTCACCCAAACATTGGTATCATATATTTCTTTCACGGTTTAATAAAGTATTTTTCCTCAACGGAAAGTCTTCTTATAAGATTGGCAAAAAAGAACAGGACGGGTTGAATAAAAAGATAAACAAAAGTCTTTTTCTGATAAATATTTTTGGCTGGAAATTTAGCAAACTTAAAAAAGTAAAATAAGTTCAAGGGTATCGCGATAAAATGTCAAATTATTGAATAAGTTCACCAAAAAACGCCACGGGAAATGCCTTGCTCGCTTAACTGTTTTGGGAGATAAGTGGTGAATATCACCATGCTTAGCAAATTACCGATAACCACAATTAAACCAAGCATTTCCCCTTTTTTTCTAACCTTCCCTTCAGACTCATTTTTCAACTCAACCGCACTATAAAAACAAGTCAAAATTGAACTTCAAACGCATCAAAAGACAGTAATTCACTCCCAAAAGAAATTAAAAGGAGCCTCGACAATTTTATTGCCACCATAAAGGTAATTATTAAAAATTAGGGAGCAAATTAAAGAAAAAATATTGAGAGCAATAATTAATCACAAGATTAATCTTTTACTGCCGTTTTTTTTTTTTTTTTTTTTTGTAAAAATCATAATCGAATGACACATTAAAATAACTTTTAAATAATTTTAGTAAACTCGACCGTTAAGCAATTAGTCACTAGTATTATCAGGTATCATGCTGATTATCAACTACCCTTTCTTTCTTGCGACGAGTTAATAACCAAACTATTAAACCACCAAGCGCCAAGGCACCGACTATGGCAAAACCAATAAACCAAGGATTTTGATACCACTTTCCTTTGGACTCAACAGTAGTGTATTTTTTTAAGAGTTTATCTCAGAATTGTTCTTCTGAGAGGGAGTCAGGACCAACTTTTATTGAACCAAATGCATTGGCAGGAGACAAGAAGGTAAGTCCAGTCCCAGTATTTTCACTTGAATTACCTGTGCCGCTCAATTGGCGAGGATTAGATAACTTTTTAATTATTGACTGCTCCTCAGCACTCGAGATATTACTGTTATCGAATTCTTCCGAGGCCAAGCGATTAAGATGGTTAGTTAAATTAGTCAGTCATTGGCGGGCTCGATTTTCTATGCCACTTCTTTGGAGCGCTTGATTAATTTTTTCCCCATTTTTGGCTAACGTTGAAGGACTTATATCGACAAAACTCTCCAACTCTTCAGGACTAAAATTTTTAAGAAGAATTTCAGACCCTTCTGCCGTTAGTTTTATCATTTCGGCTAATAATTCCTCATCAAGAACAGCATCTCAAAAGTTAATGAATGAGTTTGCCAAAGGTTTTAATTCTGGATATTGGTGAAACTCAGCGGGGGCATAACTAGTTAAATATTCTGTTGCCAGACTTTTCCCTTTCTCTTTGGCTACCAAAACTTCATCAGCACTGAGATTTTTGAAAAGATTTATTAATTTTTTTATGGCTCCTAAAATCTGCCGTTTGGTTGGTCTTTGCCCTGAACTCTGAGCCATTTGGGCCATTTTATACATTGACCTTAATTGTTTAACTTTTTTAACTAAGTTGACTTCGGCTTTATGGTAAGCACTATCGCTTATTTTTTTGGTTGACTTTCGTGCAGCAATTTTTTCTAGTTGCTTGGTATATAGGGGTGCTAAAATCCTCATTCTTTGCTCTCAAGGGATTTTTTCTCGCTCCAATCGCACACTTTCGATGATGATTTCCTCACTTGCTAAAGAGGACGCAAAATCCACCAACGCGTGAAAAAAATTTTTCCAATCACCTCGTCAATTATTTGGTATGTATGTTTGTGGAGCATTATCTATTTTGCCATCAATTCATTCTTTCACGGCTTCTTTGCCGATAATTTTAAAGTTCCGTCATTCGGTTTGATTGAAATTTAAGATTGCTTTTTCTAACTCTTTACTCTCTTGCTTGTTTATCTTTTTGCCTTCTAATCCGCTTATTATTAAATTTTTGATATATTCTTTATTTACGTCTTGTGTCATATATATATATATATATATATATAGTTTTATGTTATTTTGTTATTCTATTTATGTTTAATTTTGAATTCCAACATCCTTCTCGTGTTTGTCATTTATCATACATTATTCTATTTTATTTAATGGTCATAACTCACCACCTCTGAATTCTCCTTCAAAATTACTTAATGGACTAGCCGAAATCAAGAAAGTATCCAAGTCAGACCTTAAATTATTTTTAGCCGAAGATCACACTTCCTTTAGTGTTCTCTCGGTCTCCACTAAACACATTGAATCCACTAACCGCATTAGCGTTACCTTATCCAAAAACAGTGCCCGTTCTTTTTACTTGGGTAAAGACTTAAAAAAGTCTGCTGCTGCCTTATCTAACCCAACTAAGCTACCCGATGACTGCTTAAAAGATGCCCAAAACTGCACTTACTTCCAATTCTTCAGTAGTAAAGAAAAGAAACTCTACACCCGCTTTAAAGACAACTTTGAAGCTAATTTCCTTTGCTCCTGCTCACCCCAAAAATGTCCTCATCAACATTTATTCTTAACGGGTACTTACAATACCAGTTTAGCCAACCATTATGCCTGAACTACTAATTGAGACATTAATGACCCCTGCTGGAACACTTTTCAAAAACCCTGACTCAAAGAATGAGCCACTAAATTTGACCCGCAAGCTGAACCCATGAAAGTTTTACTTCCTCCCATTCAGGAAGATGCCACTCAATTTACCACTATCAAAAAACATTTTGCTCAATTAATTAAAAACATTAACCGCATATTTAAACCTGCTAACTGAAAATGAGTAGTCGTTTTTGAATTACAAAAAAATGGTAATTGACATTGACACCTCTTCTCGACTCCCTTTATCCCTTATTCTCATAAATGTGTACTCAGTCACAGCAAAACTAAAGCCTGTTGAAATTGTCGCACTTACTTAAATAAATTGTGAACTCACGGAAGAGTAGAAAGTCGCAGTTTAAATAAGCAAGCAGCGGGCCAATATTTAGCCAAGTATCTCAGTAAATCTTTTCACTTACGCAGTCTCTATGCTCAACACGGCTTAAAAGATAAACATCGGGCTTATCACTTTTACCAAAATCTTTATGATTATGAGTCAAGAACAGTTAGTTTAGATAGTAAAAGTAAAATTGACCAATTAACCGGAACTAAGTTAAATGGTAATCAGACTGTTTTTCGCCATTATGATTACCAAACCCAGCAAACTTCTTATTATTACAAAACCAATAAAAAACTAATCGGTAAATGTGCTAAACCAATTCTCATCAAAAAAAACTACCGCTTAGGTACTCGTTCTTTAAATCCTCTCTCACTTCTTAAATTAGCCACTAAAAGCAGTAAAAAAGAAGTCTATTTGCTAAAAAAACCCCAAAAGCCTTTACAAATAGACTTCCAAGAATTCATTATCACTCGTTTACTCCTGCTCTGTAAATCTGCGGAATTTACTCATATTCCACTCGAACAGGAAAAAGTTCCCAAAGAAGCCCAGCAGTGCAGTGGTGCTATTTATACCCATTTTCAAACCAAGCCCGTCTTACATTTTCAATTCTTACCGGAAAATGCCACTGTAGTAAGAACTTTTATCGAAAAATTAGACACTTATGCTCTGGAATTTGATATGGAAGAAAGCCAAGACTTCTACGCTTACCCAATTGTCCATGACTCCAAACACCAAACCATCCAACAAGCAGGTGGCACCTGCCCTTGTGATCCAATTCGTGCTCGCAACCAATACTTAAATAACTGACACTTAGACTATGCCAATAATTCCGACACTTGACGAAGAACACCTATGTAAGAGTTGAGACACAACTCCGTGTTTAACCACGGGAAACATCTGAGCCAAGTCAGACTAACCATAACGTTAGGTTCTTCTATCCCTCTGCCACTGACTTGGTGCTCCTGCCTACTTAGGTTCGGCATAGGGAGTAATAAAAATAAAAAATGGTGAGGTGTCCATGCCTCACCACTAATTTAAAAAAAAACTATGTTCACTCTCATTCTTACTTTAATTAACACTCTCCTTATTTTCCTTATCTTCTTCTGAATAATTAATGCTCCTTGTGAAAAATGTGGTCGCAAAAGAAAACTAGGACTAGTCCTCCAAGATTTCTTTAGGCCTGATAATAAGTGCTTAAAATGCCAAAAAGAAGAACAACCAAAAAAACAATACGAACTCTAATTATGTCCCAAGAATTACAAATTAAAGCCACCATTATTGATATTGAATCCAAAACTGACAAAAATGGCCATCCCTACT
>CAJVPI010001319.1:0-14086 GCA_910592345.1 Paraglomus brasilianum
TCCGATTTTTCTCTCTTTCCAAATTTGGGTTGGATGTCTATTTTAGGTAATAAAAATTGGGAAACAAAATGGACACATCTGGCTCGTGCTTGTTGAGAAACTTATTATTCATGGACATAAAAGATATTAATCAATCGTAGTTTCCTGTTCTATCATGTGATACTGATGTTAAAACACAATCGTGTCCAATAGTGTCCAATAACCTGTTGACATTGGTCGCCCAATTTGGAATAAGTTGATTTCTAACAATTAGCGCGACATCTCTTGATTTTTGACCACCTTCTTTCAATTCACATAATGGAACCCACTGCAAAGCAAACAATCCATTCCGCGCTTGGAGGTTAGTTTCGGATTTGGTACACGCCGAGATCTTTTCGGCCTCTGACTTAATATATCCCTTGATATAGCGTTGACAGAAAGCAACACACAGCCCGAAGTTTTCCCCGTAAAGCACAAGAAGAATCAGGCTCAGATGAAGAAACCGCTGGACGTACCACCATGGAACGTGAATTTGCAATCGCGAGCCTACGGCAGCGAAAATGCCGCCAATGTTGGTAAGTCCTAATTGTGGAACTTGTGAGCGAAAACTTAGTCGTACTTACGTAAACAGCTAGCTTTATTGCTCACGTCTCTTAATGAATTATAAAGGCATATCCCGTTTGGGGAGTTCGATTAGCGGCCCTTTTAAGCCAGCTTCAAGTACCTTGGGAAAGTACGTGTCAGCGCGGGATAAGTTGGTTTACTGATATCGTAATAATAATTTTTGCCCATGATATCGCTATACGCACGCGCATTTAACAATGCTGTTATTGGTACGCAGTACTATGACCAATTTCGACCAGATTTATGACAGCCGATATTCTCGTTATGATCCACGCGATACTCAAAATCAAATACGCGAACTTTTAGAGAGCATTCCGGATGAAGTCGACGATTGTGCCCTCACTGAGGGAACACCTTCTGAAATGACTATCAGCCTAATGAGGCATCAAACGCAGGGCCTAAATTGGATGAAAGATCGCGAAGAGGGGGAGAAAAAGAACGGCGGCATACTAGCTGATGTATTTACGAGTTTTTACGTTCTCTTCTCTCCACAGTTTGTCATGCGTTTGACTGAAATAATAATTCTTTATTTATTAACTACTGAAATTATAGGATGTGAGTAGTTTATATATATGTGTGTATGTGTATGTGTGGTGTGTGTGTGCGTGCGCGCGCGCGCGCGTATAAGAAATGTCCTATTTGATGCTGTTTCAAACTCTAATCATGCTTCTTGATATCACATTCGGTTTTAGATGGGTCTAGGAAAGGTAACTGCAGCATCTTATCTTGTCTTTAATGCTTACTTATATTTACGCTTTTATAGCTACTCATGATGCAATTGATACTTGTTAATTAGACGATTCAAACGCTTGCTTTGATTCTGTCAAACAAATCGAATCAAGAACGAAAAATGACACTGATTGTTGCTCCCTTGTCACTCATTCGTCAATGGGAGAATGAAATTGTTAGTAAAACTAAAGAAAAATCGTTGTCTGTGTACCTACATCATGGTCCGGCAAAAACGAAAGGTTTGCACTAACTCTATGCTCATTTCTTGAAAGTGTACATACTCACGTCGAGCCTTTTCCCAATGAACATCTATTTCTGCATTGATTAAAGATGCAAGAAAATTAGCGAAATATGATGTAGTTATCACAACTTACCAAGTGGTTGCTAGTGAATGGCCTGCTCCGCCAAAATCCAAGGGAAAGAAGAAAGAAGAAGATAATTCCGTCAGTTTGATATATGCCGGACCTTTGTTTAAGGCCAAGTGGCATCGTATTGTTTTGGGTACGTGAAGCCAAGGTTTGGGGGATGATATTTGGTATACGCGTGCAATTGAATCTTTCTGATTGTTTGATTCAGATGAAGCTCAGTACATAAAGAATAGAAATACCATGGCGGCTCAAGGCTGTTATGCACTGGATGGTTTAAAAAGATGGTGCTTGACGGGAACCCCAATCCAGGTACTGCAACGCTACATGATAGAAATCTTGATACTATTTTCCAACCCGTAGTAACTTGACAAAAATTTCAGAACAATCTAGATGAACTGTATAGTCTCTTTCGGTTTTTGAGAATAGAACCGCTTAACAACTATGACACTTTCAAAAAAACAATAATGCAACCGATACAGTATGGACGAATAGGGACATCGTTTAAACGATTACAGGTAAATAATAATTCAAACGTCCTTGATACTTTGGTAAAACGCATACTCTTCTTACTGGTGAATACGCTTTTATTAGATAATACTGAAAGCTGTTATGCTTAGACGCACCAAGAATACGTTTATCGACGGTAAACCATTGCTTACACTTCCTGAACGAAATGTTGAGAATATAGTCGTCCAATTTTCCCCCGAGGAGCGCGACTTTTATCAATCGCTTGCAAACCGGACGCAGTTGACACTAAATCGATATGTCAAAGAAGGCACACTTAATAACAATTTTACTAATATCCTTGTTTTGTTATTAAGGTTACGTCAGGGTAAATCCATTGAATATGTTGGTTTAGAAATCTAATGACGACTTTACTAAAGTATTTAAATAATTTCTTCTATGAAAGCTTGTAATCATCCAAATCTTGTTTCAAAAGAAGCTGCCGGAAAGGACGCAAAAGACAAACCTATATCAGAGTCAGCTGAACTCCAAGACCAAGAATTAAACGATCTTGCCAAGCTGATGACAAGCATGGCTGTTGGCAATTCATCAGAATGCTGTGAAATTTGCCTCGACCGGTAATCAATTACACGAAATTCTTTGAGCTTACAAAATGCGGCATGTGACTTACAGTTCAATATTCGTCGCTCCAGACTAGATATATCTGAACAAGTACATTGTGCAAAGTGCACAAAAGAGATTGTACGGAAGGCGACCACACACGACGGCTTCGTGTCATCAGCTAAAATTGATAAAATGATAGAGATACTGTCTATAACCCGACGTGATAATCCTCGGGCGAAGACGATCATATTTTCTCAGGTAATACAATAAACATTAATTATTCTTATGGTCGTTGCTTCTTTACTGAATAGCTTGCTTTCATTTGTTCAGTTCGCCAGCATGCTAGATTTAATCGAACACCCATTAACCAGAGCAGGCTTCGAATTTGTAAGATGTATGTGTGAGCAACTATGAATGATATTATTACTTTGAGATTACAAAACCTGACAATGTTTAACAACAGATGATGGAAGCATGCCTGAAAAGAAACGTAGCAACAACCTCAATCTTTTGCGAGAACGTGATAATATCACTGTACTTTTGCTTTCACTCAAATGCGGATCACTTGGTCTCAATTTGACTTGTGCAAATTATGTTATTCTCTTGGATGTATGGTAGGTGATTCTGGAATACGATAACAAATAACCGGGACTCGTATTAACTAATATTTCTCGGTTACGATGTAGGTGGAATCCTGGTAAGCAAACTCGTTTCGGTGATTCTGCCGATGATTTCCAGATGCAATTTGTGGGCAGCAATCCTCAGCCAGTTATTTAGACAAATACTGATTTTCTTATATACATCCTTTCATCAATTTCTTCGTTAACTCGTTTAACAACGTTATTGTAGCTGTTGAGAATCAGGCAATTGACCGGGTACACAGGTGAGTGTAACGTTGTTATTCCAGTATACAGTTTTCAATTCGTTAACATCTTCCTCGCGCGAGAACAGAATTGGTCAAATGTCCGCAGTCTATGTCAGCAAAATAACAGTTGCGGATACAGTCGAAGATCGTATAATGATGTTGCAACAGAAAAAGGTAAGCTCGATTCCCACTGAAAATTTGTCGTAATCTCATTACCCAAACATTTACTTATGATCAATATAGAAAGAATTGGCGGATGGTGTCTTGGAGAACAAGGTCGTTAAGGGTGATAAACTTTCCCTACGCGACCTTATGTTCCTATTCAACTATGATTATTAAGGTAAATTCTAGACTTTATACTACGCTCAATAGAATTCAATTTATAAACATCTCTTACACATCATCAACAATTGAAAACTTGAATAATAGTCTTCTCACTAAAACGCGTAATATTAAGAGAATATCCAAAAAGTTCTATTATCAAAAGTCTGAGTATTTGTATACTGAGAATTCAATAATCTGTAATTGCTGCCGAATCATCTGTTGATATCGATATATCGCAAGTGCAAAGTAATAAATCAAAAAATTTTGCCAAATCTATCCATACATATCTTGGTACGGTCAACTCTCTTTATAAGGACCACCTCGTGCAAAGCAAATCGGTCCTTATAAACAGCGGGTCCTGCGTAGAATCATTAAGAATATACGACACAGGTGGTCCTTATAGGCATCTAGTCCTTATAAAAAAGGTCCTTAAGTAATTATAAATTTCCAAATAACTTGCTTATCATCACCAAATTGGGACCACTGCTTAAACAAAATTCTGTAAATTCCCCTTATTACTATACGCTTGCTTGCACTAGGTCATCGAAAGTAAGAAAATGTCACTTAGTACCACATTACCACGACGATGGATTTATATATTACGAGCTTGGAAATCACATCTGGCCTCAGTGCACACGGCTAACAGACTTGCATCAAAGCCAAGTTTTCTGGAACGTCTGAAGACGTCAATTTTTCGTGTCGACGATAAAACAAAATCTCTCAATCAATCCAGCGACAATTCCACATGGATTCAGGCAATCGCCGAAGCGGAGAATCTCGTAAACCACAAGGGGGGATCACACATCGATCCTGCACAATTAGTAGGAAAAGATCTGACAGATCTAACAAAGAATATAAAGCAACTACTCGGCAGTAAGCATCCAATGTTAAACACCGTCAATAAATATTATTTCAATGCACAAGGAAAACACATCCGTCCTTTGATCGTGCTGTTAATGTCTCAAGCGACAAGTATAGCCCCAAAACACCATAACATAACTTTGGCGGACACGTATCAAATTATAGACATTTCTCTCACCCCACAGCTTTCATTGAACGAGGGTATGGCAGGCGTTGACAGGGACACGCCAGCACGTTATCTCCCAACCTTTTCGACCGACAACACTTTCATCCTCCCCACCCAGCGTCGGCTAGCCGAAATAACTGAAATGATTCATACCGCATCGCTTTTCCATGACGATGTGATAGATATCTCAGATTCGCGAAGAAATCAACCATCGGCTAACGTATGCTTTGGAAATAAAATGGCAATACTTGCGGGTGATTTTCTTCTTGCTCGGGCGTCAGTCGCGCTGGCCAGATTGCGAAATCCGGAAGTAATTGAATTGCTTGCTACGGTTATTGCAAATTTGGTAGAAGGAGAGTTTATGCAATTGAAAAGTACCCAGACAGACAAGACAATATTTGAACGTTATATAGAGAAGACTTATATGAAGACTGCAAGCTTGATCGCAAAGAGTTGTCGAGCTTCATCAGTGTTAGGCGGGTGTACCGAAGAAGTAGCTGATATCGCATATAATTATGGGAAAAATTTGGGGCTAGCTTTTCAGGTATTCAATAATGCTCACCATCCATTGTAATCAGACTTGTCTTGAGGTATTCGATATATCATCTCATAGAATCCTCAATTTAAGAGGATTACTTCTTTTGTCTCCGTGTAGCTGGTTGACGACATGTTGGATTTTATGGTCAGTCAAACTGAACTGGGAAAACCTGTTGGGGCTGATCTCAAGCTTGGCCTTGCTACAGCTCCAGTGTTGTATGCTTGGGAGCAATTCCCTGAGCTTGGTCCACTGATTGAAAGAAAATTTTCAAAAGAAAAAGACGTTGAAAGGGTAAATTAAGTCATGATATCAGTTTTTGGTGATGCAATCGATGTGATGCCCTAATAATTTTTATAATCATTATAGACTCGAGAACTTGTTTACAAAAGTCAGGGACTTGAACGGACTAAGCTTCTAGCTGCATCTCATTGCCGGAAGGCTGCAGAGGCGGTCCTACAGTTGCCCGAGTCCGATGCAAGAAACGCACTGATACAACTCACAGAGAAAGTATTGACGCGAAGAAAATGATGAGTGTAATTTTGACAAGTTTTTGGAAATTCAAATAAAGTTTGTTAGAATATCATTAAGATATATCAGGACTAGGATATCGAAAGAATGAATTGCTACAAATGTCACTCGGTTGACAAAATGTGCCGGTGATATTTAACTCAGAAGGACAATCTTATCATCCATGTTCCTACGTATTTCAAATGCTAGTAAAGTTGATATTACTCGTGTGCGCGATTTTAATCCATTAAGGGCAACTCGGAGAGGAGCATGCTTCTACGCGATCCTTCTTGCTTAATTTCCTTGTGGCGTCTAGTGTTATTGTATGAATGCAAAGACAATTGTCATGGGAACTCTAACATTCATGTAACTGACTTCGATAACCATTGAGGCTTCTATTTTCAGTCTTAATATTGGCTAGAATATTAAATATACTGATCGCGTTTTATCACCTTGATGGATATCTTGTTCTCAGCGATTTCACAAAAAAAAAAAAAACAAACAAACCAGATTTGCCTGCTATAAATTCATTTGGTGGCCTATCTTTGTATTTCATGCAATGTGGCGAGGAGGTTGAATTTTTAGATTTTAGCAAAATTAATAATATGATAAGAGACGTTCCAGAATTACTTCAATTGATAAAGCCCGGGGCAACATATGTTTGCCAAGTGGGTATACAGAAGGTTCTATTTTCTTTTTGGTAACTTAAACAACATACTTGTATTTCAAATCAACTAATACGGCAAAATTGGCTAATGGAAAGACAATATTAATGTCGCTGCACAGAGTCTACCATTCGGGCACGTTTGAAATAGATTAAAGAGATGAAATTGCCAACAAGCTTTTCCAAAAGACCCAGCATGAGCTAGTTGTTGCGTTGGATGGAAATTTTAGAGAAAGCAAGCCTTATAAGCGTTGTAGTAGAATATAATGATTTCTCGGCAGTACTGGAAAAGATACTGGAAAAGATGTTGCTACGTATGTAATTCGCGATTAGCGCCCGAAAAACTTCACTTTTATTACGAAATGAATATTGAAATTTTCTAGTAATGCATCCACAACGGGGCCAACTCGTAAAGGTTTTTCAAATGAAAATTATTTGAGGGTTACATGCTTCATTGCTTACCGTATCCTTTATTTTTTTAATACTATCTTTTTCCTTCTTTGTATAAATACATATTCTTTTAATTTGTCTGCAAATTTGGCCAGTCATTGTGAAAATTCCAATTGTAAACAGATACTTAACTTGCCTTTCAACTAATAGTAATGGAGAAGTCGGTTAAATTATTTTTACTAATTTGAATTAACTTTTTATAATTAGCAAAGCATTTCAGTAAACAGATTTGTAAACTGAGAATTAAGCCATGCAAAGAATAATAGAACTTTAGGATCAAGGTATGCAATTTCTTTTTGCAGCAAACTCAAGCAGAATTATCAAGAGACTCAATTGTTTAATTAACGCGATACTTTAAAATAAAGAATTACTATGCTTTACGGTGTCTATGAAAATATAATCCGCCTGCCTTGATTTTTGGTAAAATATTATAAACTTATTCACCTGGCTTTGGTTATTAGAACATAAATCTTAAACAATCAAAACGGTCTAAAATCGAGAATATACTGTAGTTATTGCGAAGTAAAGCTAAGTCTACATAATGACACATGTTATATAACCGTCGTGGCGACAGAGAATACTTTTTGCTTTACGTATTTATCTAGGAATAGGATACTTATATCGGATAGGAGAGCGATTTATCTTTCGCGTAAGTGTGTTCGCCGACCGAGGGATGTTACCAGGCTTAGCTCGTACTATCGCCCTTACTACGATAGTTGTGCAATTAAGACTGAATTAAGCCAAGTGACCTATTTTAATTATGCGTGTTACTCCCTGTCCGAGTTTCAAACACTCGTGAATACAAATAAGGGTACCTCTAATAGAATAATAACAACAATTATGAACTCTCGTTCCGCGGACAGCTTACAAGATTTTACCGTGTGACTTATTTATCTGATCCACACTAGTTAAATGCATACGTGATCATGGCTTGATCACTATAAATGAAAATTCAAACTTTGTCTTGTCTTAACAAGGACTACATTTTTAAGAGACAGATAAGGAGACAAAATGTTGGAATTGGCTATTAAATCAACAATACCCCAGTTTATAGTGAATCTTGGTTAAACGGAACTCTGGCTGTAGTGAACCAAACCGAATTTTTATTAAATAATAAATCTGCTTATAGTGAATTTATTAATAAAGAACTAGCCTAAATCGAAATTTCATATGCTTTCTATTGTAGACTGTCACACAAACATGGCGGGGAAATTATTGTATGATTAGGCCATTAGCCAAAGTTTTCGGGGTGTAACGTCTTATATTTATTATTATAAATAATCCTCGATTTTAATGATTTGGTACCAAAGCTACTCGATAAACAATATGTAAAGCAAAAAAAGGACATCTCTCTCTGCTGCTCAAAAACGTGAAATTTGCGAAGCAAAAAAATCCGATCCAACAATAAACAACCAAAAATACAATATTGGAAAGTCGACAATAACCAAAATTCTAAACGAGAAAGATCGTTGGCTTGCAACTACAACCGTAGTCATTCAGAAAATCTTAAACAAGTTAGGATAAAATGATCGAACATAAAGGCCATTGTTGCACATGTGTATTGTATGTCACATGACTTTCGCTATAGTGAATGCTGACTAAAAGCCTCAGATCACTAAACAGTTTCAACTGAGACATTATAGAACTGGCTACATGTTGGTTATACCTGATCTCCGCATAAAGATTCCTATAGTGCCAGACTTCAATGGTCGCTTCCTCAACCCTCTATACAGCCCAGAGTTAGCACAATACTTCTCTCGACAATGGTGGAGCTGTGTTGTTTTATGGAACAATCTTATCAGACGAATAGCCAAACGGGAAAGACGAACAACAGCAACAATTGAAGTTCATCATAAAACATGTCGTAAGTGAAAAGGAATTAACTTTCGTTTTATACCTGTTCGCCTATAAATAAAAGACTAAATAAAATAATCATATTATATTGGTTTAGTATCGATGAACAAGCCGTTCTTATCATTACATCCTGAAAAGGATGGACATCTCCAAACGAAGTCTACTTCTTGACCAGTACTTGTATGCTCGCATTCGAGCGAACCAACAGCTGATTGCAGAGAAGATAATGTTTGTGGGGTCGAAAAAGGCTCTTCCGCTGCAAATGAAATGGATCATGGGCAAAAAATGTTGTCAAGCTTTCCGCAAACCAAGAACAGTTTCTGAAAGATTTCATACAGGCATACAGAATTCGAGAACGGAGTTGTAACTTAACTCAGCGAGTTTGTGCTAGGCAGCTTCGTGATCTGTCTGAAAACAAAATCAGCATCCAGCGGGGTAGTATTTCGAGAATGCTCCAAAAGAAATATATACCACGAGATAAACTGTGTGGGTATGCAAAGTCAATGATGATATGGTTCTTCTGCAGGAGGGTCTGGTTAGTGAGGAGAATCAAATAGAGGTGTTAGATAGAGGAAAGTAAGATGGGGAAATCTGAAAAGGAAGGCCTTTAAGAAATAGTATTCCGTTGATCGTAAATAATATCTATAAGTATTATAATGTTATTGAATAAACTTTCTAAATGGCAAACGTCATGCACTCTGATACTTCTCTGTGTAATAATAATGAAGTAAATGTGCGATGTTATCTGTATAATGAAATTAAACATGATTAATCGAGGAAAATGCTTACAAAAACAAAAGACCATTGTTTGTAATCAACGTTTTCTGCATAGCAACATTCACACATGCATTTGGTAAGTTCAACCATTTTATCTATAGTTATTACTACCAAGATTGTCTAAACCTATTACTAAACGTTTACAAGCATCTTGTTTTTTCTTAACGTATAATAATGATACTGCAGATGATGTTATTTAAAAGTCGGCTGTTCAAAAATAATCCATTGCTGTGATCGAAATGCGTGATTGCCGCAAAAGTGGAACTTATGGCGATAATGTATTTAACAAATCTCACTCTATGTGATGCTGCCAATAAAACGAAAGGGCTTTTAGTGGAAAGGTACACCGATTTATTTAGCATGCTTAACAAACAAGTCAATAAAAACTGAAATAAGGTTCGGAGCAAGTGCTCAATGCGAGACATCAAAGGAAGAAAAGAAAAGGAATGAACGAAACAATAAAGCGAAACAATAAAGCAATGGAACAATACCATGGATACGAAGGACAACCAAGCGACTAGAGAAATCTGGGTAGGTAAGCACAATATACTCAGTTCCAGGCACAATTACAAGATCCAACAAAACGAAGTTCTACGCTGAACAATAAAGTCCATACTTGTCTTCCTACTATTGAGAGTGGTAGTTATAATGAGTTGTTATCCCATAGTAATAGCTGTATGGCAATAATCGTCAAAACATTGGTTGCCTACCGGCCGTATAACTTCCCGTTTCTAACCATAAATGGGGATATTATAGGCTGTACAACCTGGCCAAGGTACGTGTACTAAATCCCAACTGCAGATCTTTTAATTTCACACGATCCGTCCGCATTTTTTAGCCCAAATTTGGTTGACAAGTTGGCTGGTAGATATGTGTTGCACACCACTTTAAGCTTAAACCCAGATGGTTACAATATGTTGATCAGTGTTTACTCACTATTGTATTTGCATCCTGCACCAATCGAAGGAATATAGCTAACGTATTCTGTAAGTCAAAGCATATTTTCACAATGATATGAGCCACGCCATTTGAATACTCTCGTTTTTCACTATAGAAGTGTTACCATCACTAACGTTTTTAGTAACTCAAGCATATTCACAATGATATGTCAATCGATGTTTACTTATTGTATTTGTATCCCGCACCAATAGAATGACTATTCGCTAACGTATTCAGTGATTCAAAGCGTTCTTTCACAATGATATGTTCAGATCAGGCGATGTTTACTCACAATTGTATTTGCCTACAAATAGAAAAGACAAGCGCTAACGTTCAAAGCATTCTTAAATGCTATTTTAATACCCTCATCTTTCAATTTTTCTCACCAGAAGAGAAATCATTAACGTTTTTAGTAACTAAAGCATATTTACAATGATTATACTTAGTATACCATATATTCCGATCTGACATACAACAATACTAATCGGTCACAAGAGAAACATATTGTTATTCCGATTTCAGGAGCATATGAACTGCCATCCGGAAATCGTATTAATTTCCTAGCTTCAAGATATTTTTTACTCTGACTTGGCAACAGAGCATTTTCTCTAAAATACATTAAACGTTCCCAGATCCGTTCTTTCCACTCACCAGGAGTTTCTCCAATACGTACTTGTGACATCCAGCAATATTCATGCCATTCTTCGGGGGTGTAACGTCCATAAATCTGCCTATTTAAATCCATTTTAAACAGCTTAGACGATTATTATAAAGATTAATGTATCTAAGTGCCTTTAGGTTTTTAGACTTACACATGTATACCTGTAACGGATTCAATTTTAATCGAACTAGAGTCTCCAGCTTATCCGTTTTTACGCATTTTTTTGCGTATCTAGCAGAGCACAAAACTAACGTTCATATTCTCTTTCTGAGCTTAGCGACATATGCATGTGTAATTTATTCATTATTCAAAATCACGTAAATCCGTTCTTAGACTCATGATTCAAATGTAAGGTGCCATAACTTGCGAAACGCATCCTATTTAACAATTTCAACGTGCTATCGTTTTCGAGACCTGCAATAAAATCACAATACACGATTTGTTTCAGTCGGTAAGAGTAGTAACGCGATTGACATTTCTACATTGATTTTAATGGATCACTTGATCCATGAAATTCTGTTCTCATATTCTTCTGTAATGAGACGCACCTGATGTATACACAAGAAAAAAGCGTTGTAAAGTTGTTTCATATATGGAAGGAAAATAATTAGATCACAATGACCAATTCGGTTGGAATAGTCCTCCACTATTGTCTCTCATCCGGCGTGTTAGAGACTTTTCGGTTATTTCCGTGATTGCTTTTAACAAAAAATTTGGTTCAAACGGAACTCTCTATATTTCCAATATGGGCTAGTAAGCCTTCAGATACTTTATTAAGCTAAATGTGCAATCAAGTGATTCAAACAATTCCCGGCGAGAGAGAACTTCCTGTTACGAAAGATTCTATCTTATTGCTACATACAACAAGACAATACCCAATTTAACACGAGTGTTATTCACTGAACAAAAAAAAACGCCGTGTCCTCCCCATAGTCAGATTTTCTCGATCCCACCTTATGCACAACGTAAACACGTCCGATGGGTATTAGATTTTCTCCTGGCACAGGTCGCGGCGAGTGGAATGCGTTTGGAATGACACCGTTAGCAAACATGGTGTCTCGAACGAAATATAGCTCTTGAGTGTCTCTGAAGTGGAAAATACAGCGACTGTTTTCATCTCTGCGTCCTCTAGTGAGATTATAAGTAGCGATCTGATCCATTACTGCATCATAAGCTGCTCGTCCGTGAGCCGTAATCCACGCTTCGTTTGGCTTAATAACTAACAGAGGATCATATTCGTCAGCGTTTGAAACCTGTTTTGTATATTTCTTAACGTCAGCGCTTGATGCTTCCGGAAAGAGCTCTTTGATTACTTTTTTGATGGTCGGGAATAGTTCAAGTTCTGCAATAAAATAGTAGAGATAATTAGAATGTTGTCCAAGTATTGGGTGCTTTCAAATAGATCTTTACCGTCGCTTTCTTTCGTTTTAAACATCTTTGTTGAGAAGAGAGAAAAGGTGATTCGAACTTGTTTACTATCGTTCATTTTATATTAAGTTTTGTCGGATCTTGAATTCTCGATCCTGTCATTGATACGCCTCGAAGGTCATGGAACATTTGCATGATTGTACAACTCCTGTCACAAGTTCCTATCATGAATACAATCACAAGGCTCCAGGAATATACATAAATATGCTGCGTCACAATTAATAGGAGTTTGAATACACAGATATCACAGCCTCAATCTTGTCCTTGTTTCTAATAATAGTACATTAATATTTGTGACGGCTGATGCTGAAATCGGCTGATGCTGAAATTCCCGTGACCGATTTTCTGTTACCTAATCGTTGCGGGTACCGTGGCTTATACTCTCAAAAATCACGTTATGGTCACACAATTGCTCTACAGTATGCATATTAATATTCTGAACGCCATTCTTTGTTTTCCGTCCAATGTTTTTGCCGACCTTGCTTAAGAAGTTGATTTAAAGGGTTAGCAATCACTGAAAATTGTTTTACAAATCGTCTATAATAAGAAGCTGATCCTATAAATCCTCGTAATTAGTAGGTGTAGGCCATTTAAGCACTTTACCCCTTACTTAGAAATGAGTATAGTTGTACTTCGTCTAGGGAGTTAGTTAAGCGCGCATTTAAATATAGTCACTTATAAATTTGATTCAGTCGTAAAGACAATCGCTATTAGTAAGAACGATAACATTAATATTCGTGTAGATGATTCGTCGACTAATTAGTCAAGTTTCATATCGTGAATTACAGTATAAACAGTTATCTTTTTCGATAAATATCCACATTGATATTCACAATAAAATTTGTGGAGTTTTTTGTCACACCATGAATCGATAATTTGTCCATCTACTGTATGTTAATTTGGACGATGGCCTCGCAGTTGACTGTAACATTACGTATAATTTTTAGTATCCCGTGTGGCCCTGTGTCACTTTTTTTTTCTACGTAATATCTAAAAAGCGGATAAATCCGGCTAAAACTGCTAAAAACATGCGGCTCTGTGTCACATCACGTTAAAAAATTTATACTTATCCTTTTTATCATTACTATCTCTATTAAATCTTCACTATCCCCTTGCGGGTATTCTTAATCGACGTGGTTCATGACTATACTGAGAACTATTTGTTCATTAAATGTTATAATAATAATAAAGGAATCGAAAGTAATTGAATACATAGATTTTAACCTAACTAGTGGATTATTTACTGGTTGTGCTATTAATGTCATACGTGCAAATGTCACTTTC
>CAJVPI010001320.1:0-14037 GCA_910592345.1 Paraglomus brasilianum
AGAACTTCCATTGCTTTAAATTGAATAAATTCCATCTTCACTATGTCCAGAGATAGTTTTGCAAGATAGTAACAATGAGCCAAAGTATTAGTATTTTTTGTAGATATTATCAGACTTTGAGCAATATCCAATATACCAAATAATAATGAGTTTGGAACTGATTCTGAGATATGATCTGACATGATTTTTAATTTAGATCTATATCCATTTGTTTCTGATTTTGCTGAAACTGCTTTATTCCACTCTTGGTCTCCAAATCTCCACAGATCCTTAATAAGTATCAACTCCCCTTTAGCTACCAAATTTCTATGAATTGGAGCAGCTGACCATTCAACAAATGCTTGGTAAATTGTATATAAGTACCTCCATTCCTTGTACCAATGTCCCACAGAAAACTTAGATTGTAAAGTCTTCTGGATATTATTATATATTTCAATAGTGGCTTTGTTATCAATTGGGGTTTCAACAGTTGTCATAGCACCAGTCATACCAGGTAAAACCTCAACTAGTGCAGCAAAAAAAGCCTTTAGTTGGTTTACAATGTCAATCCAAGCAGCCTTATCATCATCCATTGCATAAAGAGTATTATAAAGATGCATAAGTAAAAAATCATTGTTATAATTTTGAACTTTAACACTTTCCTCCAAAATGGCAGACAAAATCTTTGGACTTTGTAAGCCTTTTTTTATGACTTGTGTATAACATTGATGAAAGTCATACAACTTTGTAAGATTCTTATGTAAAATTTCAATTAATTCCTTGTCCATCTTAACAAGTCGCCTGCCATATGTTTCTAAAGCTAATACATACGTTCTAAGATGCAGTTCCAATTCAATATCAGCAGTCACTTCATAGTCATCATATGCAACATTAATTCCAATTGTTTTCAAAACATTTCTCAATTGATTACCCTCTAACCTATTACCAAATAATAGCAACAAATTGGATAATTTAATAAGATGACAAATTCTGTCATTACTGTTGACAATTGATTCCAAAATTGTAGATAGTTGTTCATTTAATTCAACCTTGCTGAGATTTGCCAGTTGTCTATAATCTTCATAGTCATCATCATCATTATCATCACCATCACTTTCAAAGACAATAAGGTCTCTCTCAAACACATGTTCAGTCTTTGCATTATCAAGCTGCTTCTCTTTCCCTTTGTTTTTGGTATTTGAGGATGACTGTTGTCCAATTTCCTAACAATGTTAACATTAAAGTGAGTTGTAAGTTTCATTGTGAGAATTTGCCAGCAATAAAAGTTATTCATGCGGAAATTGTCTTGAAAGGATGATAACCAAGCTTACCCAGCTGTCTGTTGGCGGCAAATACTCATTGTCCATAGCAAATACAAAAGTTTATATTAATCTGACTACTAGTACATTCCGTTTGCTGGATATTCGCTATATTCGCTGCTGTATTTCATTGTATGACGTGATACATTTGCTTCATATGAACCAATCATTAGTCACCAAGACGTAATTAACCACGTTATGTATTTTAATTGAGGGTTTCGTTACCATCGGATTTTACAGTGAACAAAACGAGATTGGATTCTGGCCTGGCATGCTTATTCTGAGCCGCAAGAACATAACCTTGTCTGGAATTGAAGCAGCATCGATAAAGCGCAAGAATTTTTGATTGGACTACGGACGATAAGTCCGTTTCAGTCGTGGAGTAATTTGATGGACGTAAATGATGTCGATTTACAGCTCGCTATTGACAAACGTAAAAAAGACATTATTACAGTATTACACGCGATTATTCATTTATTCGAGCAATTGGCTTTCTTTTCATACGCCTATGGTTAAGAGTGTGCTATAATAAGTCTCGTTTGGCTAGCGAAATTACGAAACCCGTTTTTATAAACTACTTTGTTTGTTTCATCTTAAATTAATTGAATTCAACGCATATTCTATGCTTTTTACGCTTTTAATCGTAGCAGCAGCAGTTTCTACAAGTTTCGTAACTCTTCTTACTAACATAAACGGATAGACAATCACATATGCCACAAAAACAAAATGAGTATCTGTACAAGAATCAATTTCATAGAAAAATCAATTAGTATTTCATAAATATTAAAGATTTCGTCTTCTCCACCAACAAATTTAAACTATTGCTTTGTTTTGTCATCTTGTATATAAGTTCGATAACTTATATTGTACGTTTACATTTACCAGTGGTCAACAATGATGTTTTGAACCAACACTATTTGAAGTAAAGCCATAGATATACTTGTATAAAGTAGACATACGCAGCATGTTTGCAAATGTGTTTATATTTCCTTTGTAACTTCAATTTTGAATTTGCACTGACTGTTAGACATAACTATTTATTAAAATAATATACTATTACATAAAGTCTAACTCATTAACACTTCTGTCGAAATTTTGTGGAGCATTAAATTGTGTGCGCATGGCAAGTTCATTATTCAAAGCGCAAGTTTGAGCGCTTTGCTCGTACCCGCAGATTGAACCTTGGCGACTTAGGTGGGTGTGTAGCTTTTAACCATTACCTGACATTTAATAAGTTATAAATAAATAGTTTTTTGAAAATAACTGCCAAGTTTAAGTTATATTTAAATCCAACCGCCCATCATAATCACATTCTGAAAGCATAAAGAAGTTTACTACTGAAAAATAATCTCGATTACATATTTTACTCCTGCGAAAGTGAGTATATTCTAGCAAACTTGCTCGTGAAATGTTGCCATACTGCTTGACTGCTTCCAAGAAACAAAGTATTATTATTGTTCATTTGCCGTAAATGGGACGTCAATTTTACTTGACTTTACATCGATAATTTCCGAAATCAGAAACCTAACGACATACATCGATAATAAAAAGCGCTTGTTATTCGCTTCAAAAATGGAACATAAATACTGATAACAGTAAGGCAAACACGACAAGCAGCGATAGTATGCTATGTGTGATATACAAGCTAACAAAGCTCTTTCGTTGAAGGGGTTTTTGTGCTATTCAATAAATTGTTAGTGAAACATGCATAATCACGTGTGTGCAAAAATAAACTATCAGATTTCCAGAATCCGTGTTCATTGATACTAACTACTTCTACAAACAGTGAATATAAAGAGCCGCTGTGCTTTTGCTGCGGCAATGAAAACAAACACTTTCTTTCCAAAGCATAGATATTTCATACAACAAAAATGGCATTCTACTATGGACTGACCTATCTTGTTCCTGGATTTAACACTGCAAGACCCGTTCCTTTACAGAACGTTAAGGTTGAGGCAAATGGTAATTACAAAAGAGTAAAGACGTGAAAATATTGTTATTATGGACTTTCGACGTAGCTAACATGTAAATTGATTTCTGCAGTCGTTGACATGATTGCTGAAGGTAAAAAAAATCCATTGAAATTTATGTCAATTAATCAAGAATTCACAGTATATGCTTATCGTTTTTTCTTGCTTTTTGCAATTCATTCCCAAAGTCACCATAAGTCAAACTTACAAGAATGAGGAATCATCGACGATTGAAGCAATCTACAAATTTCCAATACATGAAGCTGCCGCAATCTGCGAATTTGAGGCTGAAATCGACGGTAATCGCACAGTCAAGGGTGTTGTCAAAGAAGCTCAGCAGGCTGTCAAGGAGTACGATGCAGCTGTTCAGGTTTGTATCAAATGGATAGCTTACTGACCACCAAGTTGCTACTTAGTTTAATTTACTGAAACTACTTTTTTTATAAGAGTGGTCTTGGCGCGTACCTTCTTGAACAAGAACTTCCGGACGTTTTCCAATGCACAGTTGGCAACATTACGCCAAATCAGACCGTCAAAATTCGCATAACTTATGTAACCGAACTTAAACAAGATTCTGATTCCGACAAAGTTCGCTTTGTCCTGCCTACCGCTGTTGCACCTCGCTATGGTGAGCCGCAGAAGGACTCGTCGTCGACGAAGCTGCTCAAGGGTAATCCGACGTATTCGAGCGAAACACAATATACATTGGACGTGAATGTTACATGTCGTA
Source organism: Paraglomus brasilianum (assembly GCA_910592345.1). NCBI lineage: Eukaryota > Fungi > Glomeromycota > Glomeromycetes > Paraglomerales > Paraglomeraceae > Paraglomus > Paraglomus brasilianum. The sequence continues at coordinate 3,999 of CAJVPI010001320.1, forward strand.
TGACGGCGAGTTTGTTGAGTGTCGAGTCACCCACACACAAGATTAAAACCGAGATTAATTTGAATGGAGATCCAAAGACTTGCAGAGTTGGACTTGCAGAAGACAGGACTTACTTGGAAAAGGACTTTGTGCTCATTGTAAAGAGCGAGGATTTGGATAAATCTAGGTATGGGTCAAATCGTGGTGGAAGATGTGCGAGGGGGACTGGTCAGAGAACTCGGTAATGGTCTGTGGAAAGCATAATGAGTATTTGGCGAAATTGATATATTTATCTATTTGCGTTATAGAGCATTTACAGAATACGATTCAAAGACCAAGACAAATTGTACAATGTTGACTCTTGTCCCCACGTTTGAGCTTAAGCCGGTGCAGACAGAAATGATTTTCGTTGTGGACAGGTGAATTATTTAGGTTTCGTATTCACGTTTCTGTTGCGTGCCATATACACATTATTGACTTTTATTTTGTTTCAGATCCGGTTCGATGGGTGGCGGCCCGATAATTAAGGCTCGACAGACGCTCGAATTAATACTTCGCTCTCTGCCATCAAACTGTTTCTTCAACGTGATCTCATTTGGCTCGTCTCACTCGGCCTTGTTTGAAAAATCTGTTCCTTACTCAGAGACTTCTTATAACACCGCCATTCAACTTGCGCAAACGATGGAGGCTAACTTTGGTGGTACTGAACTCTTATCGGTTCTAAAATGGGTTTTGGAAAATAAGAGCAAAGAACTGCCAACTGCTGTGTTTTTATTGACTGATGGTGAGGTCTGGAACGTAGATGATATTACTCAGTTGGTCGAGAATAAAGTGAAGGAAGAGAAGGACAGTTTGAGATTGTTTTCGTTAGGCATTGGAAGCTCTGTCAGTCATCATTTAGTCGAATCTGTTGCGAGGGCCGGAAGGGGTTATGCCCAGTTCGTCAGCAATGAGGAGAGGATGGACAAAAAGGTTGCTGGAATGGTCAAAAACGCTATCAGGCCGCCACTGACTGATTACAAAATTTCTTGGGTTGACACCGAGAGTAGTGAGTCGGGTATTGTAAAGTACCGTCAAGCACCATACGTAATTCCACCGATATATCAAGGTGTTCGCTGTATCGTGTACGCGCTTTTTGCACCAGACTTTGAACCTGCACGGAATATTACTATTACAATGAAATCTCGCAGTGGACCTGTAGAAGTTACCGTGCCGATTGATCCAATTATTCTCGATGGTAACAAGATCCATATTCTGGCTGCCAGGAAACTAATACAGGATCTTGAAGATAAGAGAAGCTATCTGCATAATGATCCGAAAAATGAGGGAAAAGAAATATCTACTGAAGATACAAAAAATGCAATTGTTAAGCTTGCGATTGATGCTAACTTGGCTTCAAAATATACAAGGTAATAGTCTAAAGAAGAATGGGGTTTAGAGGGAAGTTGCTCGAATATATATAAATAATTTTCTATCTGTTTAGTTTTCTGGCGATCGATGAACGAGATCAAACTCTCTCAACGGCTGAAGTAGTTCAGAAGCGCATTGTCCCTGTGCAGGCAAGACCCCACTTTGGCGTAAGTTCCTTATCGCGACGAAGTTCTGCACCTTTTGGGGCTCCTACGCCTACGCTTTTTGGGGCCTTTGGCTCAGCAACTGGCTTTGGCTCAGCAGCTGCAACTGGCTTTGGCTCAGCAGCTGCAACTGGCTTTGGCTCAGCAGCTGCAACTGGCTTTGGCTCAGCAGCTGCAACTGGCTTTGGCTCTGCAGCTGCAACTGGCTTTGGCTCTGCAATTTCTCAGAATCGACAAACGCAGCAAGCACGGCAAGTAATAACGCTTAGCAATCATAGTGCACTTCCTCCCCCCATCCAACAACAACAGATGCGACCGTTTTGTGCATTTCCTTCTCCCATGCAACTGCAACCGCAACAGCAACAACAGCAAATGATTAGCGATCGTAAGGTATTTCCTCCTCCTCCCATGCAACCGCAACCGCAACAGCAACAGCAACAGCAATCGCAACAGCAACAGCAACAGCAACAGCAACAGCAACAATTTCAAGCGCTACCTTTTTCTTTATTTGGTGCTGAAAGATACAATAAGCATCCTCGTGAAGTCTTTTTGGATGCTGCGCCTACTTCGCAAATTACTTATAACGCTCTCGGCGGTTCAAGTGCACCCAAAGTTATGAACCAGTTTTTTGCACGTACATCAACCGTCCCTACGAATAAATCGGTTGGAGTTAATCCAAAATTGGCAGAAATCGAAACCCTTTATGGATTTATCAGATTCCAATCTTTTGATGGATTTTTCAAGCCAACTGCAGAATTGTCAGGATTCTTTTCACAGGGAAAAGACACGACTTTATTCCGAAACAAGGATCAAGATTCTGTCTGGTCTACTTGTATTGCTTTGGCTTATCTTGAGATTGTGATGAAAGATTTCAAGGAAGAGTGGGAATTGTGTTGTGAAAAAGCGCAGACTGCGTTAGATGAGTTGAGTGGGTATGATTCTAGCGCTATTGAGAAGATGATCCAAGAGGCTAGAAAGTGGATTACTGAGTGGTGTGCTTAATTATTGAGAATAGTGAGTGGATGAAAATATGAATATCGGTTAAAGTCTGATGTGTACTATTAATGAATAACTGCTTATTAGTGTATTCCGCAAGCTTAAATAAAATGAAAATGGTGTGTAAATAATTCAAGATGTATTACAAATTTCTAGCCAGAGAATACTTAATTAGGAATAAATATATTTAATGCGTCCTAACATTATTACGCGATGCCAGGACTAGTATTAACATTCATCCCGTTATTTTCAGTAACTCGGCAAAGGAACAAATTTAGGATATAACGCCGATTTTAACTACTACACGTAAACCTGGTTATTTGATGTACCAACTATTGTAACAATACATTTTATACTGATACTTTTGTGTGTGAAAATTTTGAGTGTCAATAAACAAACTGCCTGTGAAAACACGAAAAACCGTTTATGAACACGCTTGACCTTCGCGCCAGAAAATGGGGTGTGTGTGAGCGAAACTCTCTAATAAGCCCAACCTTTTCAGAATGGGGGTTAAAATTTCTGATATCTGGAAAAATAAAAAGTTGTTGGCTGTAACGAGTTCGATAGAATGAATAGTCGCAGACCATTATATCCGCAAGTAGAAGCCGCGCGTTATTTACGTAGATTACTTGATAATCAAACTTTAATGGGAAGGTCGAAGTGCCCCCCTTTGCGAATAAATAATAGGAGAATAAGATCTAACACGGTTTTAATAGTGATGAGACTGGTATGACTTATGAATATCAATGTACAGTTATAAGGGCTAAATAGAATAATAAGAACAATCAATGTCAGACGCTTATTGTTACCAGACTGTAGGTTATATCTTTTTAAAAGGAAATACGAACAACTATAGATAATGTCTTGCAAACCCTTTTTTTGTAAATGTTATGTTATCGCTATAAAACGGACTTGCTGAATTTTGATACTATACTTATTGCTTATCGCGTCCCGCCTTACTATATCTGGCAAGATCGATAAAACTTCATAATTAGACTAGCTGGTAGTGTTTCACGTAAAACAATTTATAAACCCATGCGTTTATAACGTTATAATAACGTGTGGCAAATAACTTACACTATGCGTTTCTAAATTCATGCTTTTACGTTCAACCACCAGGAATTCATTTCCATAACGCATATCGTGTATAATACAGAGTATGTTTCTTTGTTTGAATCAAAAGCTCTTAACTATCGCACGCAAACTTAATCAAACTTGCATCCCGCGCTAAACAATGATTACTTCAAGTTCAATACATGTTACGTAACACAACCCATGTTCCACCTCAATTAAAAGTATCTAAAAAAGCCTCACGTTATCTTACTACGCAGAATTTACATCCTCCCACCAGAAATAATATTCCCATGAATCTAAAAATGTGTGTGAATTAATACAATTTGCTAACCAGAAGTATTTACCAGAGCTACACAACATATGAATATGAAGCTATATTTTACGTTTACACACTAAAGAATCTGCTTCGACAATACTGGATATACGTATACTCACATGCTGATTATGACGAATTTGATAGTTTATCTAATTTAGATCACCTTTTTTACCCCAACCATAAATATCTATCCTCAATTCGCAGCTCTCTCAGACAATATTCATCACAATTGCCTATTTGTACTATTCCCGTGTGGAAACCTTCTCGCTGGCTTTAAAAAAACTTTTTCAATTATTCGATGACCGCTACAACCAATTCCCTTGTCTTCCTTCATAACTTTTATATTCAATAAGTTGTCCAGGAAGATCTGTCAACGTACGCTCTATTCCCAATTATATCCATTACAATTGCAAAGTATTATCAACGAGACAGTAATTTCCACGTCTTGCTCGAATTCCCCAAGAAAATTAATAATGTACCCTTATGTATACCTTTCCTCCTTTTTTTTGCATTTCGGGTAGATAAACCGCAGGGAATTGACTCTTTATTCTGGCATGCTTGGTGCATTTCTGCAACATACAGATTTATCCGAACCGAACAATCGTTGGTATCATCCATCATTACGCTATGCTAGTGCATGGTTACAAGAAAATAATCCTTACTTATCTGCCTATTATTCTCTAGCTTCATGCTTACATCAACGACATCAACATAATCCGACTGCTCCACCAGTTTATAGGCATTGTTACTAACGTTGATCGTCAAGCCGAACGTATTAGTATTCATGTTGCGTTTATTGGAACCGCGCGCCTAATGCATACTATTGTCTATTATCTTGGAGAGATAAATAATTTGATAAAAACTTGTTATGCGAGGAACTCTGACCACCGATGCCTGATTCAACACCGGAGGAATATAAAAAATTGGCCAAGTGGGTGGTGCTGATCCTGACAAACGTCCAACTAATAAAGGAACGCAAAACTCCTGACGAACGTCCAGATGCATCAACACTTCACTTTACTGTTATGTTTGCGATTTTGTCAGAGGTGAACAAAGACACGTCTTACCTAGACCGAGAAACAATTATGAGATGTTTGAGGTATAGGCAAGATAATACGATAATATGAAAAGAAAACTTGTTTATTATCTATAGCTAATATTTTTGCTGCCACTTTTCAATTAAACTGGTGACAAATATTGGGTGTAAGTAGATTATTGTCTTTACTGCGATTACTGTAATTACGTAATAACAATATTGATAATGGCACGATCGATGCCGGGTAGTGCCATCATGAACCGAAATAATTCTTACAATGAGAGTTGTCTGGTAAAGTTTTAGACCGTAATTAATGAATCATACACTAGTAAATTTATCTTACAATACCATATAAACTTTATTAATGTGACCGTGAAAAAAAATTGTTATAGACTGTTCTTGAAACATGAAAATTTGACGTGCAAGCGTTGGGTTTTTGTTTATAATATTACCAATGTTACATTGAATAGAAATTTGCTCGTTTTTCCAAATAGACGCTCCAAAACTTTAAGACTATTTAAGTAATGCATTTATTATCCTTTCGTTCGACTAAATCAGTTATAATATTAGATCGCTTGCGCAATCTAACAAAGTTTTATCAATAACGTTTGTTATGCGTATATTAAGGTTCGATCATCGATTTACGGTTGGATTTCAATTTATTTGAGAACAAGAATTAGAAACTCTTATTGAACTATTTTTATGAGTAAAAAGCCGAACTTTTAGCTCTGGACAAAGATTGTTTTTACAGTATAACCAACGTGTAGTTGTTTCAATATACAGTATGCATGATCATCATTCTGTATTACTCTGTTGGCTAAATTTCGTGTGACTACGTAATTTTTAAACACCAATAATTTTGTGTGTCCTTTATTAGGCGCAGTTTTTAAATACCAATAATAATAAGGGAATCCAAATACTAAATACGGCACAATTGCAAGAGAAAGCATATCGATTTTAACCATCATTCAAAAGTTGTATGAAATGAATAATATAATCGATTTGTCCCCGTCTCTTTCATCTGACTATGAAAAGCTTTATAAAAGTGGCGAACATACAGATATTTCAATTTATGTTGGCAAGGAGCCAAATAGCAAAATATTTCTTGCACATACATTGATATTATGCACAAGAAGTACATTTCTTGATAACCAAAACACTGCCATAATGCTTGAAGATATGTCACCTGATGTGTTTGAAATTTTGCTTAGGTAAACTTTGTAATTGATAGTATATTTGCTTAGAAGATGCATAATTCAATACTCATAGTCAGATAAACTTGTCAATTTGTTAGGTTTATTTACACTGGGAAACTATCCTATGATTTATACAAGAACACAAATTGGACTAGCCTTCTGGATGGTGCTATGAAGTTTGGACTAGATGATCTTCTTATTGCAATTGGAGATTATCTGATCAGTAAACAGAAGGAATGGATTCAACAGAATATTGCTGCTATTCATAAGTGTGCTTTATCTACAGTCTCTTTGAACAGACTTCTGGACTACTGTAATCAAACTATTGTTTCACACCCAGATATTTTCTTTGAATTAAATGGTGTTGTAAATGTATCAAAGGAAACTTTGATTAGGATTCTCAAGAGGGATGACCTTAGTGTTAGTACTGGTGGAGATGATGTTTGGATGACAGTAATACAATGGGCTGTTGAACAGGTTCCTGGACTTGCAAATGATCCAAATAATTGGTCATCTCATGACACTAAAGCAGTCAAAGATATCATTGCTGATTATATACCATATCTAAGATTTTTCAATGTTTCTCCTAAAAAAATCGCTCCCTACAGTGATATATTACCAAAAAAGTGGCATACTAAACCAAATTTTTGTGCAGTACAACCAACAGGTGATATTAATTCACTTATTATTAACAAAAATCATGTAACATGGATCTCATCAAAAGTTATTGAATCAACAATGCAAGTTCAACAGAACCAAGGGAGATCACTGAAGCAGAATGATGTTTACAAACTTGATCTACTTTATAGACGAAATAGGGATGGTAATACTGTTGTAAAATTTAGAGAGCTGTGTAATGACAAAGGACCCACAATTGCTGTTGGAAAAGTGTTGGGTACTGGAGAGATACTTGGTGGATATAACCCATTGGCATGGGGTTCTGAAAGTGGTTATGCAGAGACTAAAGAAAGTTTTATATTTGTATTAGACAAAAACAATGTAGATAAGAGTATAGTAAGTTTTGTTAGCAATGGTAGTTCACGAGCCATATTTGATAGTGATAATTATTTTCCTATCTTTGGGGATGGCTTTGATTTATCTTTCGGTAATGCGAATGGTAATGCTTATGCTAAAACAAGTGCATACCAAGTTCTAATAAGACAGTCACCGGATCTTTTTGAATGGGTTGATTGGGAGGTGTTTTTAGTGTCTAAACTTTGATTCAATGGATTGTTTTACAATATGATGTCAAGTCTTTTGTAGTTAAGTTGGTATCATTGATTGTTGGATTTATTATTATATGTAATACGTTATATAAATTGGCTATCTGCATTACAAAATATATTAGGTTTATAACAGCATATTGCAATAAATGATGTAATGAATTTGTTTGCTTTGTAATGTCGAAGTTTCCTATCTAATATGTGTTACTATTGTGGAGATTCATTGCTGTCACGCTGTTATCAAAGCCTGTCGGTTATTCAATAAATAATTTCTCGTCTCCGACCCCCTTACTTGGAATAAGCTGAGCAAAAAAAAATTTGTAGAAGTTAGCAAAATAACGTTTTATAGAAGTCTGCGTACAATAAAAGCAAGTAATAATAATACTAACGTTATAACATAGATTTTTAAAAAATTCATGCGCAAAAGTGTAGACCATTTTCAGGTTATTGAGGCATTCGGAATGCTTCAAACATTATATTAGTTACCTTATAAACAAAGAATTAAAAAAAAAACAAATTATACAAAACAAGCACATAGCTTATAGCAACTTTCGGTAATAATTCTCATTTTTTTGCTGCAGCATGATAGTTTGTAATTACAGTCAATGGTACTACTACGCTATTTTACAATTAAGTTAGACGTATCGGATGCTAAACTGGCACGATCGAAATCCGGAATAATCGAAAAAACACGAAGATTAACTAAGCGTTAAACAGCAAAGCTAAGCTTGCTAGAAAGATACGAACACATTTTTAAAACATAATTAGGTTTAATTAATTATCGGTAGAAAGTCATCTAACGATATATTTTCAGAACACAAAGCAAAAAGTGTCTTTTCGAATATGTGAGAGTGCTTTCCTTACCTTAGGCGAGGACAAAGTTCGAGCGCAAGTATTGAACGGCAAGTAGTGAATAAGAAAATAATTAATAGCGAATAGTGAGAAAAGCGTTTAAAACTGGTGTTAAATTTAAAAAGTGTCGTGCGCATTTCACAACATGTATATATTGAGTGAGTTAGCGCGTTTGACAACAATAATTCGAATGAAGTGTGATATTTACACATGTTTCTAATTGATTATATGTATAGTGAACTCACAAAACCCCATATAAAGCACGTGTTACCTGCTAAAACGTAACAACTGAATAAATTTTATAACGCCGCCATCAATAACCTTCATCTAAATATTTATCTCTACCTGTATCAAAATAAACCTGCTATCAGCTTTCCTGGTCATTTAAAAAGAAATTTTATGCTATTAAATCAAATTCAAAGTTTTTAATGTTCGCATTTATCTCGATTTATTAAACGATATGAAGATTGTATGAGCGAATGCTCCGCTTCTATAAATTTATGTGTTATGCTAAAATCTACGATTAATACGGAGTAGGAGAAACATGATTCGTGTGCACATACAGTTTACGGAAATAAGTTATTATTTGCGCTTAAACATATTATTATATGCCATGCCAAGAATTATATATTACAAGTATGAAACTTTTTATAATAGACAACATTTACTGCTCAATTGTTGACAGAGTCTCTCTGCAGCTAGCTTGAAAAGATAATAATTAAAATAAAATCTTAAAGTGAGTTGTTAGTCATATTTAATTAGCAGTCAAAGCTCGACAAACGGATTTATCAATAGCAAACACAAATTGATATCATTTAATTAAAGATTATACAACGTATTAATCAACTTGGGCCGTTTTGGCTACTAATATATTTGTAACAATGACCGATTACTTGATATTATTGCAAAAGTACATAAGACAGAAATGATAGTGATAAGGAATATAAATTATCGCCTATAATATTTGTTAAAAGTAACTTTAAAAATGTGTACAAGATAATGCGATTTTTCTCAGAGGCTTTGTCTTCGATAGGAATGCTTATCGGTTCTGCGTTTGTTGAAATTAGAAATTTCGCGCGCTATCAAACAGATAGATCATGTCAACAGTAAATTAATAGTTTCTTTAACGTAGACATATTACAAAATTGCAAGTCAACCTTGTTTCTATAAATAACAAGTAAATTTTCTATTAGTGTCAGCAAATTTCTTTAATCCGCAGATATGAGCTGTAATTGCTTCCACCAATTAAAATGTAATAATTTCTCAAACTAATACTGCGCTATATCGGTTTCGAAATTTATGCGGGAAAGTGATATTCGGACTAGTATATTTTCTGAGTACAGTCAAAGATTGTTATACCGATATTTTTATTTCGCCAAAAATTTATCGGTGAAGCGGGGTATCGGTAGATCGGGCTTTTCTTTTTTACTGATAATATATGAGTAATACACAAAATATTCGATTTATCGGGGTGTTAAATAAAAATATCAAGCTTTATTGTTTACGCAGATAAACAACAATCACGAATAAAACTATCAATGGACAGTATAGAAACATATTGTTTTTTTTTGTCCACTATAAAAAGAATTAAGCACACCAATTTTCCATTTATATACTGTACTATATATTAATATCTCCTATTGACCAAATATTTATCGATGTGCATAATAAATCTCAATACAGACATATATCACAAAATTTATAACAACTACACAAATTACGTGGGTGGTTCAAAAAGTTTTGACACAGTGCACATATCTCAGCAACCACTGATCATTGCAGCTCCATAAATA
>CAJVPI010001321.1:0-14035 GCA_910592345.1 Paraglomus brasilianum
TTCTGGAGACATCCGCTCGAGCTAAAATTTTACATGTGATCAGGCATTGTCATAAACCTTTTTCCTGGAAAATTTAATATTAAAGGGTTATTATTATGTACGTTTAGGTAATACAACCGTTCGGATACTTATGTCCGCTTGTGTAGATAGTACGTACAGACATAGAGATGTTCGAAAAAAAAGATTTTTTCATATGTTTTACTAATTGATCACCAATAGTAGGTGTATAAACTTCATTATATCGAGTGAAAATTTAATAGCACTATTTTGTTTCAGAGAAATTCTTCACTATATCGAGATTTGACTGTATTGAGCGAAGTAATTTGGATTTGTATTATTAATAAACATGCATACATAATACATTATAAACAAACAAGTTACGTATAAATGAACGTACGCTGGCGGTGCATTGGCTAATTTCTATAAACTTTATTAATGATACTGTAAATATAAGCGACGACGCTCTGATGTTCCGACATACTAATACTAATACTAATACAGTAATTTAAATCACATGATTAACCAAACCGTTACGTCACGGTTTATGTGAAAATTTAGTTTTTAAATTTATCAAAGTTAGTCGATTCCTGTCCTTCCTTTTCTGCCCACATCGTCGAAACATATATATACAATATGGTGAGTAGAGATAGCGCTCTCAGCAGATGGAATCATGAATGCAGACAGGAAAAACATGATTTTATGAAGTCAAGTTTAATGCGATGGATGGATGTCATTTGGAAAGAGTTTAATTGATAGAAGATTGATAGAAAACGAGTGCATGGAATAGATAGATTATTTGCTCGTTCAATTACTAACCAGTTCTACAACTAATTCCCTAGTCCCTCGTCGTTCCCGATCAGAACCAGTTCCAACACATTCTTCGTCTGTTAAATACCAATGTCGAGTGAGTGCTTTTCTTGTCGTATTATTTACTTTGTCGAAATTTTCTTCTGACAAATCACCGATTACTCCACATCAGCGGTAAAACAAAAGTCATGTTTGCCTTAACGGCAATAAAAGGTGTGGGTCGCCGATACTCTAACCTAGTGTGCAAGAAAGCTGACGTCGATCTACGCAAGCGTGCTGGTGAATTAACCAACGAAGAACTTGCACGAATTGTCAACATCGTTCAAAATCCAACTCAATTCAAGATCCCGAACTGGTTCCTCAATCGACAAAAGGATATCGTTGATGGTAAATACTCACAGATCTTGGCCAACAATTTGGAATCCAAACTGCGTGAAGATTTGGAGAGATTAAAAAAGATCAGAGCACATCGTGGGTTGAGACATTTCTGGGGTTTGCGTGTGCGTGGTCAGCATACTAAAACTACAGGCAGAAGAGGAAGAACAGTGGGTGTGTCGAAGAAGAAAGGTTAGTATCGTGTGGATGGATAGGAATGTGGTTTGTTTGAAAACAGAGTGGTGGTAGTGGGAGAGAACAAATGGTATGACGAATATACAAAAATTTCCTTATCTACATTGACCGAAGACACACTTGTGTGGAGAATAACATTCTGACCAATATTGAATATTTTCGAACATGAATTATATATGTATAGATACAGTTGTTCTAACAATTGTTTGCTTCTTTCACCACACAGGTTAATTACCGTTCACAACTAGAAGGAGGGACTGATCCTAGCGATTATGTGATAAAGATTGAACGGAATAAAGTTATATTCCGACACACAAGTATGATTTTAGCGTATACACACATATGTATGCTTATTCGTGCAGTTGAGCATGCCAAAACTTGGGTTTCGTCGATAATAATAAATATTGTTGCGATTGTAGCATTTTATTTTAAGTAAAAGAACAAATTTTTTTTTTTTTTGAAAATAGTCTGTTTCTATTAATGATGGACAGGATGCGTTATTCATACAATAGAGCGATTTTATACATAAATATTACTATATGCTGTCTACGTACTTATGTACTGATTGGCACTTGTCAAAGCCTGTTTGCAGGCCTCGTCTCTAATTGTCGAGTCTATGTGCCAACCCGTTTCCTTATCTATCGCCTTTGCTTATACGCCATACATCTCTCTAGCATTTTCTCTTGCGGCCTTCATAACATCATCTACACCAATTCCTCTAAGCTGCGCAATTCTCTCGGCAACAAAAGGAATCATTCCTGAATGGCTTACGGTGATCTTTTCATGCGTTCTCTTGTTCCTGTTTAGTTTTGCTGGCGTCATATATGGTGCATCGGTTTCAAGGAGAAAGCGATTTAGAGGAACGACGGAGCGAACTATTTGTTGAGTATTCTTTGCTGATGAATATGTTACGACACCTTTGGGAACGAAGGGGTGAAAGAGTATGAGCGCCATATCACTTGACAACACAACGATCAATTAGGACAATGTCTTTTCCCTCCACTCACACGCCTCCCCCACCTTCCCGTCTACTGACCTGTGATTCCCAGAAACAGATTAGGAAAATACTCGAGTAGTTTCGTGGCAAACTCTGGTGAATCAGTAAAACAATGCACATGCACTTTCCACTCTTTAGGCACGTGTTCTCTCATAATGTCCCAAGTATCCTGCTCAGCCTCTCTTGTATGTATAACCAAAGGCTTATTGAAATCAATCGCTTTTTTAATTTGCCTAATGAACACTTCTCTCTGTACGTCTCTAGGCGAGTTATCGTAATGATAGTCTAAGCCGATCTCTCCTAAAGCAACCGTCTTCTCATGAAGTAATATCTCAATCATCTGCGCTTCGATCTGGTCGTCATATAAACGCGCACTATGGGGATGAACACCTGCTGTCAAATAGACATAAGGTGTAGATGCCATAACACGCCAATCACGAAAGGTGCCTGGATATAGATCAGGATAAAAACTTTCCGGTTCACAGAGAACGTTTATAACGCATTCTAAATTCTTTGGAAAATGATCCTCTTTTAATGCTTCCAATGATGTCAATCCAAAGGAATCAGGTAGTTTTTCTAAGACGTAATGGAGATGGGCATGTGTGTCAACGAATGGCTCGGCAGATATGTTAGAAAGAAGAGATACCGGTGGGAGAGTTACCACTCGACTCTTTCGTGATTCGGCAGCAGCGCTATTTGATTGAGCTGCGTTTGACATTATGGCAGCAGCGAAGGGTTGATAGAGTTTATAAGAGGATAATTGTGTGATAATTCGGAACGAGCCTGGCAGTTGACGAGCGAGACTGTGTGGAAAGCGGAACATTGTTTAATATGGTATTACGATCATGCAAAAATCATTGAAATCAGTAGACATTGAACGTACCAAGACTTGGAATTATTGAACGAAAAATTATTTATTTACTATTGATTAAGTAGTCTTTTTCATTGTATGCACGTGCTTGGCGCAGAATAACAGCAGGTGTGACATTTATACTGTACACCGAATAAAGTTAAATGCGCAGAACACATTTGAAACTTTAAATCTTCTATGCATCGAATTGGTCAGATTCAATGTTAAGCTCTTGGTGCGCAGTATTATATTCATTTTCATATCACACTTCTGACCGTTTGGCGGAGGCATTTAACCTAGAAGTGATGTTCACCTATCACCAAAATAATAGCCAGAGCAGAGCGGGTGGCTAAGTTGGATATTTGACAACTAAACGAAAGGGGAAAAGTTTGAATGATTGGATAACAAATGCAATGATAAAATTGAGAGATAATTCGACATGCTTGCTCTAAAAAAACGGCAGATAATTTTATTCAAATAATGAAATACATTTATAGTTATCTTTGATAATACGTTGCCACTGTGACTATAGAATACTCGTTTATTTGACATTTGTAAGCAAAGTAAAGTGATAGCAGATTCACAATTACTGATTACATAGCTAATGTTTCCAAAATTCAAGTTATTCAAGTATAAACATCATACCCATATTACTTGTCTTTATTATGTCCTTTTTACAAGACGCAGACACGATTGATAACCCATGTTAGAAAATATAATATGATACAAAATTTTAACTATCGATTTCGATAAGATCAATTGTTTTCCCTTCAAATACATTTTTGTGCGGAAATAAAATGTAGGCATGAATTTACCTTGGGACCGAGATGTTTCACTAATCCAAAGCAAAATCAATAATTGATAATTTTGCAAGTTTAAAATTATTCTAGTTATATCGACAGCGAATAAAAAAGTTTAATTTGCATACTACTGTAGGAATAATCGCGATACTTTGAGTATCGCTACAGCATATGGCCATACGTATACGTAATATGTAAAACAGCAGACATACCAAATCAAACTACTATCAGAGCGTATAGTAATGCAAAAACTATACAAATATTATATTACCACAATTATAAAGTCTTGGTAGTTCTGAAAATGTACCATTACTTAAATCTGGGATATGACATAAAGTTCCGTGTAATAGTGAATGGCTTGTATCAGGTATATTACATAACTTTTTATTTAAGCAATAACGAGTTAGAGAAGGAAGCAACATTGCATATTTGTTTGCAGACGTGCTAAATTGTGTAAACGTGCGTGAAATTATCAATGTAATAATCTAACACATTGTCCTTTTTAAATTATTAATTTAGACTTCATTTTTCAAAGCGGGGAGCATTTGTATGGTAAACAACTCCAAACGGTTTTATGTTGAGCCTAAGCTGCTAATTTCTAATCAGAGATTTGCAATGCTACAATAAGATTTGAGCGATAACCTTCACAAATTTGTAATATTTTGGAAATAAAGTCTCAACCAATTTTTATTATAATTCGCCTCTCTACATCAAGTTAAATAATTGTAAATGACTATAAACAGTTTAAAGTGATAACAAACACAATGTACACAATGGTAAAAAGTTACAAAGCTATAATATCAAACAAAGTTTAGAGACCATATAACCAAGAGTCTAGAACCAACGCTTAAATTTTAATCGGCTTTTGGACCGATATTTTAAACATGACATTTGCAAAACTTATTCGTAATAATAAAGTTGTCCAACTGGCGAATGATAATTTGTCTGTCAAAATTACTCTCAATATATTCTCATGGCACACCAGCCATTTGAGAAGGATAGGTAGTATTGATAGTAGACACCCTAGGAACGGCGGTGGACATCCTAGGAACTGCAGTGGACACCGTAGGAACCGTAGTGGGTGTAAGATTTATACGAACGGTTTGAGCGGTAAGATCGGAGAGAGCGTCATTGATTTCAATTACTAACTCTGCATGCTCGGCGTATTTTGGTACGGATTTTCCTTTACCGTCATCGTTCATAGTTATGCTAAAATGAGTGAGGACAGCACGCCATACAAGCTTCCAATTTGCAGTTGGATTTTCCTGTTGATTGTATTGATCGAGCAGAGGTTGCAAGGCCTGGGTAAATATTTCTGCGCGACGCTTTGCCATGCCATCGACTATTTTTCGCCCTATCGGAATTGCGAGCCCAAGTAAGGTTTCGAGTACGACGGTGACAATACCAGTATTGGCCAGGTTATCATACGACGCTGCGGTAAATATAATTATGAGAACGACAAAAATTATGAGCGCGCATATTCCTGCGATAGCGTACGTGAGATATTTCTTCGACTTTGTGCTTAATAACGGATAATTTCTAATATAGTTATTAATTTCCCTTAACCGAGCAGCATATTCCTTGCGATTAAGATATCCATACAAGTCAAGGCACCATTCTGCCTCGAACGTATGGGCAGGTTCGCAACAGTCGCAACCAGAAACATCTTGCTCAACAAGCGGAACAATAACAGACTTCATTATGCTTGTAACTTAGAGATAAAAAGAGCCGAATGGCAAGGTTTATAATGGAGAAAACGACTGCTTCATATTTGACTTCTTTAATTATTATTATGTACACTAATTGGGGATCGAGAAAACGTTTCACAACATGTCAGCGTGTGACAGATCGTTTGTTTTGGTTTTTTTTAATCATTAGGAGCTGTAGGACATAAATCGCAATGGTTCTATCTATGGCCAACTAAAAGTCTGTCAAATATGGTTGGATAAGATAGATAATGCACGACCCAAATTAGAAAATTTGCTATGCACCTTTTTTTTTTGTTGATAATCTACATGTGTCAAGGCATCTTTCGAGGAAGTCGTCTAGGGAATTCCACGTAGAAAAGTATATAGGTAGCTCTCACCGGTAACCTCACCGGTAACCTCACCAGTTCATCGTCTCTATCATATTTGGGAATACAAATTTTCAATTGCCAAAATAGTCAGGCGATGGATTTAGTGAAGGGCCATCTTATCGATGATACCATATATGATAAATCAGTATTTCATAAGCCATTTTGAGCGATTAATATACAGTTGCTCTGAGGTTTTTAGTTCATTACTGCCAGCATTCACTACAGCTAACATTATATAGCAAATTATTATATTTATCAATTCCCAACTGCTATTCGATCATTTTATTCTCAAAATGGTGGAGACTAATACTTAGCTTAGAATTTTGCTGAATGGCTAGCTCAACCCGTCTGCTTCTTCGATAATCTCGCTAACTCTAATACAAAAATTTAAAACTGTATCGACTGATATACTGATTGCTCTATTACTTATTGTTTCCAACTTTTCAGCTTCACTTTCTCCTTCTCGAGATTACTAATTTTATTACATCTTCATCAGTAAGATATTCTCGTCTTCAATGTGAATGTATTTATTTTCTAAAAGGTTAGCATCATTTAGTAATTGCTTGATTGAGCAGCATTTCCCGTTATTGTTACTAAAAAAAATCGACTGAACGAAGAAGGTAATTAAATTTGTATAGCTCTCACTGGACCTTCCCGAAAATTATATCACAGTCTTCAATAACTGTCTGTTCGGAAACAATACTATCCTAGTCTTTCGCCAGCAATTATGTATGGACATCAGACCATACTTCTGATTGATGCATTTCATATATGGCATAGACAAGTACGTTTGAGGTGCCGTCTTGAAAGTCCTGATTCGATTTTGAATAAATAAAGTTCTATATTTACATTTAAAAGAATGGATAATTGCCAGCGTCACAGGTTAAAGAAAAACTATAGTGTTTGGAGGAGGAGAAATTTAATCTCCACCTCTAACTTTTCTGATGCTTCTTCAAGAATAATATGTACCGGTCGGTTTGCATCATCAACCAGCAATAAATATTTCTATTTTGTTTTTCATATTTTTGTTAAAATGCTAACTTCCGACTTGTTCCAATAATATAAACGGGTAAGTTAGCTTAATTTAAATTTTGCATACTCGGGGTTTTTGTGTCGATAAGTGAATTCCAAGCTTCACCTTTTTTGTCCTAGAGAATTAGTAGCACAAAAAATTGTAACGCGAGATTTATCTTTTTATGGCCTGAAAGTTTAGTAGTGTGAAGGCTAAAAAGGCCAGTTTCGTCGCCATTTCAAATGTCTTCAGGATTAAGTACTAAAGAGCGTTCGTAATTCTTTTCCTTTATTTCCAAACTGTTCAGCAGGTAGTGTACTTGCACTTTCTCCTTGCTTTATGAATTGACAAAGTCCATTACAATTTGTAAAGCCTGCTAGCCATCCGTTAATCGAAAATTGATTTACAACCCAAAGATGAGCATTTTTAAGCTGCGGCCACTTAAGTGTGCGAAATTTCTTCACGTCGTTTTCTGCGGGTTGTAGTTGTAAGCCAACGATCTTTCTCGTTTAGAATCTTGGTTACTGCCAATTTTCCGATAATTTTTTTTTTTTTGGCAAGTTCTATATTGTATATTGTTGTATCGGATTTTTTTTTGCTTCACAAATTTCACGTTTTGAGCACAGAAAGAGATATTCTTTTTTTTGCTTAACATGTTGTTTATCGAGTAGCTTGTACCAAATTATTGAAAATCGAGGATAATTTATAATAAATGTAAAACGTTACATAGTGATTACAGTATGCAAAGACATAATATTTACAGTCCGATTACCCGATATCTCTGTACTAAATTTGGCTAATGGCCTGGTTTTCTTTTTTGCCATACCATAATTTCTCCGCTGAATCACGCTATGTTGCGACAGTTTACAATAATAGAAAGCGGAATAACATACGAAATTTCGATTTGGGCTTGGTAATAGAACAATGAGTTCACAGACACTATAGACAAATTCATTAATAAATTCACTGGAAGCAGTTATTATTTATAGAAAATTCGGTTCTTGATGGTTTGGTTCACTGCAGCCAGAGTTCCGTATAGCCAGGTTCACTATAGACAGCTTCAACTGTATGATACAATTTTGCATTAATTAGTGACATGTGAATAGTTTTAACAATTATAATGTTAACATCAGATCGTATATGAAATACTCCAATCTATCAAAAGATAACATATTCCTCACTCAACGTTGTAAATCGAGCAGATATTAATAAAAAAAAAATAGATATCAGTTTGAACTAACAATTGGAAGAAATACAAATACGGAAGTTAACCAATCATTCGCTAGTACCATCAATTACGCTAACTTGGTAAACTTATATTTAATATTATATTCGGATACTGTTACTTGTGTATCCATCCTCCAGACTCTGATACACAGTGAACCTGGATATATATAACGAAACCTGGATAAAACGAATTTCGACTATAACGAAGTTTTTTCGATGTCTCGAAACCTTGTCTAATAGAATTTTCTGCCCGGATATAACGAAAACTTGGATATAACGAAGAAAAAGGTTGGAATGGACCCACTTCGTTATATCCAGGTTCACTGTGTACTAGGCATTCATTGCATGACTTTACAGAGCTTCGGAATTCTGACACAATGTGGTTACAGTTTGCAGTAATGACTTATTTGGCAAGAGCTAATGAACACCATCGCCTCATCGAATCTGCTAAGAGCGATGAGTTAGTGAGGGCTACCATCTTTATGGATATCGTACTCCCCAATAAACGTTTGCGCAGTGGAGTTGAGAGGTCATAGATCAACAAAGTGTTGTCTATAAATGCGAAAATTTTTCAATTGTGTTGTACCTCAGTTGGGTACCTGTCAATTCTGGACTGAGACAATTCCAACTAGCATATCCAAGTTATCTTGGTTGAAAATTACTTTATAAATATCTATTACTACAAGTCATTCACAATCCTTCAATGTTTTTCCTAAATGTCTATGGATTGATATTATCTGTGCGGGTCCGTATTATTTCATCGACAATCATTTCACCGACAATTAACTACCAAAAAAGGATAACTTCGAAATAATGTTGGTGAAGATTTGTCGGTGAAATGATTGTCGACGAAATGATTGCCTACGAAATGATTGCCTCCCTATCTGTGCACATATTTAGTAACCGAGCCGACATTATCGTCATTGGGTGGCTTATTCATTGAAGAAATGAGAAAAGTTAGAATGATGCAATAAGTCTGTAACAACAAGTTGCTAGAGAATAATTTACCGTGTAGTTAGAGCTAGAGTTAGTAAGAAAGCCGGCATGTAAATCTCTTATTAGCCCGGGTGTAATCTAAGGCAAAAAATTTTTTAGAGAAGATATACACACGTACAAAATTCAGGTATAAACTTACATGGTCAGGATCGACAATGACATTCACAGTGTTGCCACAATTTTCATAAGAATACTAATTGACAAGAATAATAGAGTTAGAATGATACAATAAGCCTGCGGCAACCAAGCCACTAGGAATAGTTACCCTGTCAGAGTTAGAGACAGGGATATGGCGGCGGCTCAACTCAGATTCCCTTCTCAATGTTTCCATCACGTTGGATGTAACCTAAAGCAAAAAATAAAATAAGAGAGAGATACACACGTACAACTTTTAGATATAAACTTACCTTAGTGGCGACTACGACGTTTACAACGTTACCACAATTTTTAATGGTCTAATTGGCGATGATTAATAAAGTTAGAATATAATAATAGTCCAGCCACAATTCAGGCAACTAGAAAATTTAATTACCTTTTGTTCTCGAATTATGATCTCATTTATAAGTTTATGAGTAAGGGCGATGAACTTATCATTAAACATTTTTAGCTTTCTTAAATCCTAAAGTAGAAAAAAAATTATAATAAATAAAAAATTGTTGAATGAATATGAAATTGAGTATAAAATTTAAATACAAATTTACATCATTAGCATTAAGAAACTTTATTTGTTTTTTCTTATAATCTTCAAGGAAGTCTCGAGTCTCTTGCGATGTTTCAATGAAAGTCTTCAAGGGCGCAGAGTCCGGCGAGACATATGGTATAATTCCGTTGTATATCATTTGCATTTGGTCTCGCAAACTTTGTATCGCCGCCATCCTATCATTCGATTTTCCAGAATTCAGCAGAGTTTTGCATAATTCAATTACCACCCCCGTTAACGCTATTACGGAACCTAGTTCAATCATTTTGCAGTTTGAGGGGATGGCGATTTTTCCGGCCATTATATAGCCATCATATAACTATCACTATGCAACCTTTTTTGGCTACGTATTACATAGAAATTGAATGAATTTTATATATAGCGGGAAGTGAACAAAACCATGGAGGGGTGGGTTTCTAGGCAGTGTTAATAAGCGAAACGTAGGTCATAAGACAACATTAATATAAAACAAATAACAAAATCTTTGATTCAATTCCCTTTTTTAAGGCTTTCTTTCCCAAATTTGGTTCTCCAGTTCATCATTTTGGAAATCAATTTATCGTATGGTAATGCAGTAATCACATTTGGCAATCAAACAAAGTTTATTATTATTCCGTGAAATATTACTTTTTACCAAATATGGATTTATAATTTCCAAATTCGATTGGCTCGAGAGCCAAGGGTTCTTTACATTACGTATTAGTATCACTAATAATTAAAGCGGAGTGGTTCAGTTTTCGTCATCACATGATTTGCGGCAATAGTAATACCCAGCCACACTCACCAATCGAGCATATCATTTCTAACCCACTTCCATTGTCTAACCCACTTCCATTGTCAATCATCCATTGTCTCCCCTCCAAGCATGCTTCCGCAGCCAAGATCGCAAAGTCGCGGAGTGGGTAGAGTTAATGAGAGGATATTCCTCCTGTACCCCCATTACCAACCGGGCTCAAAAGAATCCGGAATTGAAAAGAAATATGATAGCACTGACGTAAGGACTATCGCCTTCTAGACGAGAAAAAGCTGCCACTACTGGAGGCGACCAAATGGACAGGTAAATCGGTATATCTGTAATTGTAATACTGACTGCGATATTATTTTTTAATGATCTTTCGCATCCACTCATGACTTTTTTTTTGTATTATGCCTACTAGAAGATGCTCGGTAAAACCGCGCACCCTATTTTCTCCATACAATCCGCTCCACTCCATCAAACCACTCCCAATCAATCCGAAACTCGCTTGAAAATACCGTCTACACCACATCCGCGCGGCTACTACAAGTTTTCCGTCTAAAATACCAACTCCGAACCGGAATAGGCACACGATCATCAAAACCACAAACGCCACTTTGCCTTCGCTGAGCGGCTCAAAAACTTGCCTCCTGTCACCGAGGAATAGACGTCCATCAGGAGGCAGTATGTTGCAATCCGGTGGAAAGTCGACGCAAGTAACCATGACAGTGTCAACCAGTGGGAAAATGAGTGTTACTGGCTCTAATAACGGCAGCAAGAAACCTCGAAGAAATTTGAATGCTGCACCGACGGCAACGACGAAAGTGCAGCCGCAGTTGAGCGGCTCGTCTTTACAAAAGGCGGACAAAAATTGAATCAAGATCTATCAGATCAGACGCAAAGCCCAAGTTGCGGGAGAAGAGGGACAAAGAATCTCATGCAAAAAGATACAACTACAGACAGCATTAAAGACATTCGGTCCATATCTATCTCAATACGAGCGTACAGAAGTAGTCGAGTATATTTTACTGCTCCCAATGCAATCAAGAAACCTGCAAGCACAGAGCTGACTGGCTGTAACTTTGGCTTCGATGACGAGCGGGGTGACTATTTGGTGGTTATGGGAGATCATTTGTATTACAGATATTAAATAGTAGATAGTCTCGGTAAAGGCTTTTTTGGTCAAGTGTTAAATGTCTTGATCATAAGACTGGCGAACATGTCGTAATAAAGATTTTCAGAAACAAGAAGAGGTTCCATTGTCAGGCCTTGGTGAAGGTCAAGATTCTAGAGTTTCTTGCTCGATGGGTAGGTCTTCTAGAACTGATTTTTTTTTTTTTTTTTTGAAATTACGTGACTAATGCAAAGGTTACAGCTACTAACATTCATTCTATATATGGTCCGGTGCATAAATGTAGATACCTCAATATAAGAGGTTTCAATCGCTACTAGCAAGTTTTGTTTCACCAAGTCGATCAACGTCAAATTTTTTGTATGTAATAAAGTAATACTATATCTATCATTCTGCATACTTTGATCTATCTATGATGTTTCCAGCGATTGATAAGATTGATAAGCAACGCTGTTCACCCTTGACGGACGGGGGAATGAAAAAGATCGTTAGTGCTTATAAATATTTTTCTGATTCTACCTCCGTAATCAGAAGCTCACACTGGGCATTTCAGAAAGTACTGTTGGGAGGGTTATTACAATGTAATGACACCACATAGGATCATTGGATTCTAATATCACCGTGCAATAATCGTAGAATCAAATAAAACAGGACGACCCCTATCTACGGCGGTGATACGACAGTTTCTTTCAGAAAAAAGACATATAGTTTCAAGCGGCAACTTCTTCGGGCGAAAGAAGGAATATTTTTACACTAGTCACCAAATATCTTCGATATCGGCTTGCTAATTTACAAGGTTAAACTCACAGGTTATTGGAGAAAAACCATTAGGATAGCAAAAGATTATGTAAAGTCTGATAATAATTCTTTTTTGGTTGATGATGAAATAGATAATGACTGTGAAACAGACAATAATTTTTCTTTAGAGAATGATGTTGAATTTGACTAATCAACTTTTAATAAAATTGATATAAAAATGGTTCCTCTTGACTGAAGAATTGATTTATTTAATCAGAATTAAAAAATAACTTCTCAAAAAATTTCTATGAAAAAAAACTGAGGTATCTACATTATTGCACCGGACTATACTCATGAATTCTGTATGTCCAGGATCCAGATGATAACCATAACATAATTCACATGACTAACCACTTTTACTTCAGAAACTATCTCTGTATCGCCTTTGAGCTCCTTAGCGTAAATCTTTACGAATTCATAAAAAGTACTGTAATTGACGATATATACTGTATGTGGTAACATATGAACATTGACTTAAAAGACATTAATCACAACAGAATGTACTTCGAGAGAGTGACTTTTGGTATTTGTTGTTTAAAGGCTTCTTTGACTAGTTAGTTTTGTCACGTGTTGTATTTAATACAATGGACGAGAAATCAATTATGCTTAAACTGTGAGACTACTTTTA
Organism: Paraglomus brasilianum; assembly: GCA_910592345.1. Lineage (NCBI taxonomy): Eukaryota > Fungi > Glomeromycota > Glomeromycetes > Paraglomerales > Paraglomeraceae > Paraglomus > Paraglomus brasilianum. The sequence goes on from CAJVPI010001321.1 coordinate 13,331, forward strand.
CAGGAATCATATATCGGTCAAAAAAAATACCTTATTAAAGTAATTGAAACGCTTGATGAATCGTCTAATAAGCGTTTGCAGAAACCACACGTTTATGCGCGTCTAGATTAATGCGTTTAAGTGCTCGGGTAGCTGTTGGCTAGTAATCGTTTGAATATGCTTGACAACACGTTATAAACATTTGCAGAATTTACACGCTTATGCACATTTAATTTAGCATTTATTCAGCGTTTGCATTCTACAAACAGCAAACAGATTTCCTGATGTGTAACTACTTCCACTCTTCTTCATTCTCCTCCTCTCAAACAATTCTCTTGTCTCCGCTCTCTGGACCGACTATACTTCTCACATTCTCCTCTTTCCTCCTCGGATCACTCTTTCAATTCTTTATTATCATTCCTTATAACATATAGACACTTACATCCTCCCACTCCACATTGGCCTTCTCCCTCTGAATATCAAATAACTACCACTATCTTATACTCTCATTAGAATTCTTAATGTATGGCCTTACTGCAGTGATACGCAAATTATCGATTATCAGGGGTGTTAGACAAAGGTGTCTTTATTGTTTACTAATAGTTGCGAATAAAATTATCAATAGATGTTTGCTTTTCTTTGAACCAAGAAATCACTTCTTAAGTTCCGAATTTTAAAAAGTATGCTTCTATCATAAGCAAACTCAGCGGGTGGGTTGGAAAGAAA
>CAJVPI010001322.1:0-14023 GCA_910592345.1 Paraglomus brasilianum
ACATATACCGGAATCTCGTTATACCGGACGCTAAGAGCTGGACCAAACCGTCCGGTATAAACAGGTTTGACTGTATAATTCTGGTTACTGTGATTACTATAAACCAACCCCCTAAGTTTGTTATTTACGTGATGTTTTGCCGATCATTTTTCATATGATCGAGGTGTGCTTATTCACGAGAATATACGGTATATATATCTAAAATTGCCATCGGAATGGCTATTCTAAAATCTAAATGGTTGCTAAAAATATCTTGTGTAGTGCATTTAAGTGACGAATCAATAATAATAATATCGTAATCTCTATTTACGATCTTATAATAGCATTATAATCATACGACATCGAATAGAATAGTTTAAGCTTTGATACAACGTCAGATAAGAAAAAAGCAAGTTGATTCTCTAAGACAAGCTAGTCTTGGGTTATTTTACTATTACGATGTAATTATTAATATTAAAAGGCTTATTCACATGATTCTCGATAAGTCGGCCATTAGACTTACCGAGACTGGGTATCTATTATTAGTAGTGGGGCGAATTAATTGTTAAAGCTATACTAACCAAGAGGGTGTGGAGTATAAAAACATGTTTATACTAGGATATCAATGCAATAGTAACATTATTACGCGTCCCCAACGCCCGCGTCACAAAGTCGTTACCTTTCCAATAGTATGGTTTCTTTTTTCTGTAGTTCGACGAGTTAAGCACACAGTGGAGAAGGGCACTGCACGCTCTGGGTTATCAGTTGGAAGAGCTTTAATGTGGTTTATCTCCCCCTCAGTTTTTGCTGCACAGATTCTCATTTGTATTGGGAAACAAAAGTCAAGCCCTAACCCGCGCGTTCTAAGAATAAATATCAATCGGATTAATCAATGACGTTTACTTACCGTGTTAGGAACCTGAGTGCAACCCAATGGTGGAACTCGCGTTTGTCTAATTAAGCATCCACGATTATGAGACGATTATCGATGAGGTGAACGCTGAAGAAATGGATAACAGTATTGAGATTCCTATTGGCGCCAGTAGTGCATTAAAAAGCTTAGAAAATGTACGATGGTTTTTGTTACAACAAGAAGACACAAGTGAGCAGATAAGACAGTTGAACAGTCTTGGAAAATTATTAATGGATGGAAAAGTAGTCAAATGAGACAAACAACCATGATCAATATTTTAATTAAATAATAAACGTTCATATTATAATACGTACGTATATCTTATGGTGTTACACAAATTACTATTTTCCATAAATACACACTCCCTCCAAATGCACGCCATGGTCTGGTCCCAAAAACTAATAAAGAACGCAAAACTCCATGGTCTGGTCCCAACGGCGGGTACTTAGAGGGTTTTATCTGTACTTGGCCTGTGTTATGAAAATGGGATTGGGTTAGAAGCAAATATTAAAAAGGCACTTGATTTATTATCATATGAAAGAGCAGCTGAACAGAGATCTGTAAAGCACAAAGTAAGGTATATTTTTTTTCATGGAAACGGGTCAGAAGTAAAGGGAAAAAAAAAGATTGATCAGTAAAAATTATTTTTAGTAAAGAGTATTAGATATAAAATAATATTGAAAAGATTTAATTTGTTTATTTTGGCAAGTGTAGCAATAGTAAACAATTTTGTCCCTTGCCATTTACAGGCAAATTTACCTGATCTTCTTTTTTGGCCATGTCACTATATATTCTTATTTGGTTTACTAATATAAATTCTTTATCTAAACGTGTAAGTTAACATATTCAAAGATACAACAGACTGATGCATCTGGAAAGAGCACATGCATGTGATAAAGGCATTATACTTTTACAAAATTTTTTATTAATTTCACTGATAAATGATTATTGTCGAGCTGACTACCGCGCGGGAGAGCATTAAGGAATTGGCCTTGGATATGTAAGTTTTCTAAACACTCTACAGCGAAAAAGAAACCCAGAAGATCATGTTATACTGTACATGTAGCAAAACAACGCGCACCAAATAAGGAGACATATAATGATAGAATAAGAATGGCGAATTTCAAAGATTGGTATAATGAAGAAATATGTACTATTTATCTTGAATCGGCTAGTAAAGAATAAAAGTAGAAAAATATCTGAAGCGGATGTAGAGAATAATCTCAAAATCCACGGTTTAAAATGTTATTGTTTGAGTACCCAATTAGGTAGCAATTCGGAATTACCGAACGTTTATCGTCCATTTCCATCATTATCTATTAGCCAATACAAAGCAGGCTGATTTTTTTGTATCAGCGATTTTTTGATATGATAAACTTGCGGACTCCGAATTTGAGTAGGTATCTTATTAAATTGTTGTGAGTTGGACAATCTTTATAAAAACCTATAGGACCATTACTATTACGTGGTTTAGAGGATTTAACATAAACGTGTTTTTTTACAGCTTCAATAGGATCCATTCCAATTGAACGAGTTATAGTATTATTTAATGAGACAGATTAAGATGAAATTGGATTAAAATGAAATTTTCTCTATTTTAATATAAAAAATTAAAAATTTTGGGGGCAATTTTCTAGGCTTTTTTTGGGATTCGAGTTGGGATTTAGGGTAACTTTTGTTAATAGAAGAGTATATTTAGATTTCAGAGAAAATCCAAGAAGACTCCAAATTTCGTTTTAATCCATTTCGTTTTAATCTGCCACAATTACTAATTTTATAACTTTCCATTGGAGCAGTAACATTGTTAAAGCTTGCACATGGAATAAACGGCGAGCGGGGCTTATGAATTTGATACAGAGCCTGTTTATCTACCAATTTCCCACATCAGCTAATAAACGGCTTTCTTACTCGCATTGCGCAATTTTTCAGCAATACAATAGTAACCCTGAGACCTATAATAGAGAATACGACAGACAATTCGAGTTTTTCTTTAGTATAAATCACCGGCTTATAATTACCAATCATTTTTTCCATCAAAATGTCATGTTGGATATTGGTCATCCGTTCTATTTACAGCTTTTTACTCGACTTGGATGTTCTACTTTACGTTCTATAATCGACCTAATGGGGTTAAGGATCACCCTTGATATGGCCATTCCATTATATTCTTCAGATATTTTGGCCAAGACGTCTTTGTAGGTGCAGGCTCCCAAGATGGCAGTGCTCAACCCTCTTTTATATTCAAGAAATTAAGTAATCCACCAATCCTTGAAGATGTGTCTACAGATACTAAAGCTGATTTTACAATGATGCATGATTTAATAGTCGTTGATTACGAAAAACATGGGGAACTGGTTGGCTCGATCGTGCTGGAGGAAAGGTAGGTGAGTTCTGAGTTGGTAACGTAAAAAAAAGTGAATGCAACCAAAATTAGCAGAGATATTGACGATAAAGTCTGATAAAACTTGTCAATTATGTGGCAAAGCATTCTTGTATCCCTCCGTTCTTCGACGTTATTTGAAATAAGAAAACAAATGTAGTATTTAGATAAATTCGAAAGTCACTCGGGTTAGTGATCGGGTAACCCAACAAGTGACCGAGTTAATCCAACAACCAATTTGTCCTGTTCACTTGATGCGATTTATTTTCATCACCCAACAGCTAATATTATCATCGAAATGGGGGGTTTTTTTTATATTGACATCAGCTGGTGACGATTTTTTTTCTCGAGAATAAAAATTTTGATTTGTTTCGCTGATTATCAACATATCGTTTGTCAAAAAACAATTGTCCAAGTTTGGAATTTTTTTGGGTTAAATAGATCTTGTAGTACTATTATTATGTCCGATTTTTGCCGAATGTTACCAAAATTTTAGAAGTTTATTGTAGCTTTCCCATAAAAGCAGTAACAATAACATACTTACGCCTATCTTTTTATTTAGTGCTCCTACGTTGATGTAATACCATTGGGAGGCAATCATTTCACCGACAAATATTTGTTCGACAAGGACCTGTCTCAGTTTTGGACTGAGTATCTGGGTTTGGAACTGAGACAACTCAACTCAGTCACAACATATTCACTAAAGAGATCAACTTAATCAAAATGGCTTATATCAACGTATTTACTCTTGGCACAACCGAAATTGTTTTCAATGCGAGATTCGTGGCTTTCGTATGTCAATGCAAACAATGATGCACAAATCTTTCAATGCCAATCCACTAGCCATTCGTATTTGCCACATTATGCAAGATTCTGCATCGTCTCACTAATGATGACTTTACCCAATTTCCGACCAACAACTGCTGCGTACCATACATCATTGCATGTGAATGGTTACGAAATAACTATTCTTATTTGGTTGCTTATCATTCTTTAACCTCATGTTTACTCGAACAAAGTAAACAGTCCTCGATTAATCTATCAGCAATATAGCCACAAGCGATAAAGATAATTCTGCTCCTTTTGCACATCTATCAGACATAGTAATTCCACTGTATGTCTTACCCGATGAAATAAAAATTTTTCTATTGATTTATTTTGTTTACTCATTTATGTTTATTTTTAATAATTTACTGTTCGCAATTTTTTAATAAAATCGTGTAGTTAAGTATATTAATATAATATTTAATATCATATAACCGCAAATAAAACTGTTGATTGCGTTTTAATTATAATTAGTAAATCCTTCTTAGTTTCTTCATTTCTAGAAATACGTGAATGCATGCAGTGAATGACGTCTTACGCCATATTTGACCAACGTCAGGTGTTATCATTGTAAAGCTAAAAATGCCTCGCGAGCCGATTATGAATTTAACTAAATTTATACAGTGACATTGTGATACGACCGGTCATATAGTTGCCTTAACTGTGCATCAGTTGCCATTATTATTATCGTCGATGTATCCCTGTCACACAGCTCGTAAACTAATTTCCAAATTTAGTTAGCTTATTTTATTACCAAATTATTGTCTGGGACGCAACCAACAGGAAATTCTATCCGGAGATGTGTTCAGCATAATTTTTCAAAGTTCTAAATTAATTTATTGGCCTCGATATTGGCGCAGCTAACAGAAAATTCTATCCCGAAATGTGTTCGGGCATAACTTGTCGAACAACGGGTTTTGGTATACAGATTAGCAAATTGGGAAAATGTGTTGTTTCGTGTTTCTTTCCTAAATGACCCGATGAAATACATAAAAATTTTCTATCGATTTATTTTGTTTGCTCATTTATGTCTATTTTTAATAATCTACTGTCCGAATTTTTTTAATAAATCGCACCCCCCAAGAAATACTGTGTATCCTAGTTAAGTATATTAATATAATATTTAATATCATATAACACTGTTAATCGCGTTTTAATTATAATTAGTAAATCCTTCTTAGTTTCTTTATTTCTAGAAATTTATGCAGTGAATGAGTCTTACGCCATATTTGATCAACGTCAGGTGTTATCATTGTAAAGCTAAAAATGCCTCGCGAGCCCGATTATGAATTTAACTAAATTTATACAGTGATATTGTGATACGACCGGTCATATAGTTACCTTAACTATGCATCAGTTGCCATTATCGTCGATGTATCCCCTGTCACACAGCTCGATAAAATTTAGTTAGCTTATTTTATTACCAAATTATTGTCTAATTTATTGGGACGCAACCAACAGGAAATTCTATCCGGAGATGTGTTCAGCATAATTTTTCAAAGTTCTAAATTAAATTTATTGGCCTCGCTATTGAGCGCAGCTAACAGAAAATTCTATCCCGAAATGTGTTCGGGCATAACTTGTCGAACAACGGGTTTTGTATACAGATTAGCAAATTGGGAAAATGTCTTGTTCGCGGTTGTTTCGTGTTTCTTTCCTAAATGACCCTTTATCCGTACTAACAATAAAATAGAATACGAACATGTTATTATTTAAGAGCTCTGATCCAGCTCAAAGTTCGATGCGAGCTGACGAGTAATCTAGGCTAGCTAACAACAACAACAACAACAACAACAACAACAACAATTGAAAATTCAATATGATTACGCCTACTCTTATCCATCTTTATCTTACCATAATTTCTGTTATTGCTTTTCTGACTTCTCCCTCGGTGTCTTATGAATGTATCGAACCAACAGACTCACTAGGCATCAAATTTGAGAGAACTAACTGTACCAGAAATAGCTCTGCCCAATCTAAATTAATCGTTTCTTACGGGCTCAACACAACGTATGAAGTTATTCCAGCAACTCAAACAAATGCATTCGAGCTAGATTTTACCTGTGACCCAACAATAGATGCATCAAAGTGCCAAAAAGCGAAGCAAGCTTTTATACAAGCAGGAGAATTTTTGACCGCAGTATTTGAGTTTCCAAATACGATTAAGGTTTTGGCAGAATTTGCAGATTTATGTGCGATAAAATCTTGCGCTAATGGAATTATTCGTGAGTAACCATAATAAAAATGCATGGATAAATCCTGATATTTACGTGCATAAATTTTTATAACCCAACATATTTTTTTTACACTATCCCAATGCAGTTGGTTCCGCACAACCAGCACGTTGGCTCTCTATGATTGGTGAAGATAATCGTACCCGTGCTTATCCTCAGACACTGGCAAAAATAGCTGATGAAACGGGTAGCCTACCCTACGTGTCACATGACATAATCGCCTCATTTAACAGCAAGTTTGATTTTTTCTTACCCGGAGATACTTCGATAGGTCCGACTCAAGATGATTTCGTGGCTACTGTAACGCATGAATTCGTTCACGGACTAGGCTTTGCGTCATCTTGGAGGCCTTGGATGGCAAATACGGTAACCCCATTTATCCTACCCTTGGATGACGTGTTCCCGAAAACCGTCACCATCCGTGAAACAATCTTCGATGCCTTTTTTGCCCGAATGGCGGATGATCAATGTTTAAGCAATTTTACAGATGCTCTTCAAGTTGCCCTTGAGGGCACATATGATTCTCAAGCGGAACTAGATAATGCTATTACAGCGGCTGCTGCCAATATTAACTTGACCACTACAGTAGATTTTGTCACGCCACAGGCAATTGGATTTTGGCCAAAAGGGGCACAAGATGCTATTTTGATCGAGACTTCTTTCCCAGAGTTCGTCCCTGGTTCCACTGGATCGCATGTAGACAAAGAGACATACCAAATGACAGAAAACTGGTTGATGATTTTTGATGATATACCAGGGAAGACATACCAACAAATTATTAGTGAGAATGGAGGTACTGGAATTGTTGGTTCTGGTATAAGAGCAATGCTGGAATCAATAGGGTAACTACACAAAAAAAAGCAACTTGACGTTAATAATACAAGTGGTTATTGTTGTAAAATTTATCTGTTAATAATACTTTATTAAATTTGTTAGGTATGCGACCTCACAAAATCCGACCCCATTTATTCCAACGCCTGCAGACGAGCCACCACCGATTACGGTTACACTGAGTAGGAAGTCCAAGAGAAGACAGAGAAGACGATTACAATAATCGGAAATTGTTTTAGCTTGTTATTAATTAAGATTTGTGGCATAGTAATAGGCAATCTTTGACCTATAATAGTATAATAATAAATTGATATAAATTAATTATTGCCAATTATTAATCTCAGACCCGTCTGATTCAGAATCTGATCATTCATGTGGTTCTTCATAAAATTTGACATAAATATCTGGCTCAAGTCGTTTTATAGTGAAAGTTCCGAAGTTTTCCAAATAGGGCTATTTTAAATTGGAGCATGCTCCGATAGTTGCGTTAGAAATTCTGATATCGAGATATTAAAGATTTGAGCAAAATCTAAGAGCTTCATTAATGTTTGATTCAATGATGGAATGACAACAGGAAATATCAAAATATTATGTGTTGCAATCTGAATGAATACCTAGTTCAGAAATCTAACAGTGTGCTTTCGGCAATAGCAGAGTAATATCACAGATAAATTCATTAGATATACAGTATAACACCCATAATATGTCTTTCTTGTTCCTGTAACCAAATGTGTAGATAATCTGCAACTGACTACCAATCGCATCACATTTTAGCTTAAATTTCGAGAGCAAACAAAAATTTAATCAGTTATATCTATGAATAATAAGTCTCTGCTGCTACTTCAACAAGCCGTATATTATGCGGAGAAAAATAGGAGGTCGGCGGTTGGCAAAGTGTTGTAGGAGTTGACACGTGTGTGCGGTATCGAAATTCCGTACTGTACCCTTTTTTTTGCAAATTCCGAGTGTACCATTCATTATCAATACGTATCAACTCTATGGTACGATAATATTGCTTGTTACACAGTAATTTTATACCTTTTATACGTGAGTATACTAACCTATTATGTTGTTCGTCATTCAAAAGTATCGTTGCTTTGAATTCCTTTCAGTAAATGGGACTGTTAAGAAAATAAATTACACAGCCATCGGCTTGCATTAAGTCTCATTGTCACAGTCATTAGTCGGGTACTGCAATTAGTTGTATATTGTGTATTATAAGGTACTAGGGTAACAGAACAAATATGTAAATTTTGCGAAAATAAGACCCTTGGTTAAGAATTTTGTAAAATCATATCGAGACGAACAAAAAATTCAAGCAACTACTTAATATTCTACATCAACTTTTTGTTACTGGGTCACTAATCGAATACTGAATATTTTTTTAACGCAAACCCTTTTTTTGCTTCGTTGGAATCCCACGCGGCAACATGATAAACCGTTGCCACACCGGTTCCAGACGTTCGCGGATACTCATTGAATTCGACATAGTGGTCAACTTGGTCGAGAATTAGTTTACGTCCAAAGACAGCAATATGAGGCCCACCTATACGTTTTAATATTTTACTTAAGACACGCTACACTCAGTTTAAAGAAAAGGCTGTCTCTCCCGCATGTAATAAGACTTTTACCTCCTCTGAAATGTTTGTTCTTAGACTTCAACATTCACATCAGGCAGGATCGATAAAATACAGAAATATCAACCAATCAAAATGCTTGACACATTCCCAGTTTAGTAAATATTACGGTAGAGCGGGGTGAGATTTAATAGTAAATGGCATTGATGTATCGGTACAAAGGTTATAGCGGAGTTTATCGGTATAACAGGTATTAATATTGGTATGAAGAGGTTTGACTATAATAATAACGTCTTCGTAGATATCCAATATTAATATAGGCATTTTATTAATTAACGTAATTGCCATTATTATTATTGTGCACTCATAATATTCAATCAACCAATGAAATGCACAATTATGATTAAGAATCACGAGACCGACACTTTTTTGCGCCATGGTATACAGTTGTACTCAGTACGCGAACTTTATGGAAACGAAAAGACTTAGACGGTATGAAAAAGACCCTGGATAGACTTAGTCAATCTTCCGAAAACACCAATCCGAAAATAAGACAAATGGACAAGGACTTTGAAGTAAGTCTTAGTTTGTTGTGAGGGATTGATTTAAGCGGCTATAGCACATTTCAGGACTGATTGTCGGCTGAAGATGTTGAACTGCTCGTTCGCTACAGCTTGCTTACGTCAATTGCGTCAGATTAAACTTCTGTAACACACTTCAGGACTGATTGTCGGCTGGGGTGTTGAACTGCTCGTTCGTTACAGTTTCCTCATGTATGCATTAAATAGAATTGGAGACGGTTTTATTACAGAATTTGCTATTTCTTATCTTAGGCTTGGAAGACATCCAGAAAACAGAATGATTTTTTCAAATATTTACAAGAGCTGAAGAGACTAAGGGATGAGGAAGCTATTCAGCTAGCTCAGATAAAAAGTCAGGAAAATCTACAATTAGCTAAGATAAAAGTACGGTTTCTATCAGTTGTTATGCTTTTGAACTTACTAATCTTTGTTCATGCTTCTAGTCGAAATATTTGCAAGACCATATCATTGCGGTAACAGAATTCCATAAGAACATAGCTGAAGATCTCATCACGATTGATCGCAAAAGGAAAATGAGTTTATCAGATGAAGATATTGATCAAGAGGAACAGGAATTGAAGCCGACATCAACTGAGGTCCGATATTTTAAGAAACGTCTCTTAGATCTCAATTGTGATTCGGATAATTGTATCGAAGACGAAAGCGATGTTGAAAAATCTGATTATTCCGATGAAGAATTAGACAATATTGATAGCTTTTCATTTGACGAATGGGTTGATACATGTAATAGAGAGAGATGGACTTTAAGAAATGGCGAGAAAGTTAGAGATGTTTTGCTACGGATGACGCGAAAAGCAATTGACAAATCCAATGAACTAAAAAAAATGGAAGCAAAGACTTTGAGCACTATAAGGTTAAGGTATTATACAGTATTATTATTGTTATTTCTTGATATTCGTACATTAACAATGAGATGCATGCGCGCAGACTCGGTCTTTCGTCAATAATCGACTTATCATCGGAGTTTGAAGGAGGGATGCATGCCTGGTTTGGTCAGGATTGGGAAGACCTGAAAGTGAGATGTTCGCACAAAATAAAGTTTGAAGTAAGAAAATTCAAAGGAGATATTTTATCTGATATTATTAAGATCGAAGAGGTATGTAAAGTTTATTGATCGTTGTAATGCTGTACATGTGAACACTCACCTATATTCATTCTATTAAACGTTCAGCTATGTACCTCATTTAAGTATTGGGAAGCGCGGGCGCACTTATTGGATAAGATAAAAGAGAGGCCCAGTGATGATACGCACCGTCAAGTTTTAAAAACGTATTATTATGTGTATGTTATGTTATGTTATGTTATGTTTTAGTTTTCTTTGACCGCTTATTTTAATTAACTTTAAATTTTATTCTCAGAATCGATATGCTTTTAGAAAACCCATACTCTTTTATTGATAAAGAAGGTAGAAAAAAGAATCTGACGGAAGTTGAATATATTATGAAAGTTGCAGGTCCTATATTGGACATAATTTTTTCTAGCGATCACGATATTGTCTATCTCAAATGGTGAGTGTTGTTTGTTAGCTTACAGTAGCTAGTAACGTTTAATTTATTTTTTATGAATGCGTACAGGGGCGAGACAACTTCCAAGCCTACTATAAGCCGAAAAATAGATTTAAGAGTGTTGACCGTCGATAGTGACACGGTTTTGTCACACTCGGAATTTGCACGAAAAGCGACACCATTAAAAATAATTAAAGGTCGCAGTAAGTGCTTGAGGACGAACAAGTGTATACTAGACCAATATCTCATGAACGACCTTCCCGAAGAAGCGGTTGAAGATTCTACGATATTTGGTTTACAATCGGCTGGTAAGATTGTTATTAAACAGTATAGCAGCAAATGCTAATAATATACTATAAGCTAATTATTTATGGTGTTTCTAGGTCTAGAAGGTCAACTTTTTGCAATTGACTTACTTGATGAAGGATTGTACTTCAGTTTAAATGGACCAACGTTTAGGTTTCCTGCGGTGTTAAATAATATTGAGGTATTACGAAGCTCATTGGAAATCCTATATCTCTTTAAGGTAAGCCAACTAGTTCTGAGTGTTTCTGCATGTGCAGTAATATTCAACGTTCGTAACGATACCATTTATAATAGGAGAAGGCCATCAATAAGGCTAAATATCTGTCTTGCAATGATAACAATCAAATTGCGAAAATACTGAAATCAAGATCAATTACCAAAAAGCCTCAACACTCTAAGATGAATTATATTAAGAAAACATATTTTACGCCGAAGGAAACTTTGCGTAATGAAATCAGGAATCTGCATTCTAATGATTGGCATTTAATTTGATTAGCTTCATATAGTCGATTACTGTAATACATGTCTAGTTCTTGTAAATATAATGAAGAAAAAAATCAATTACCGATTTAGGTATAATTGCTTGAGTATACAATTGGCAAGACATTGTTAGGGATTGATGCTTGCAATTCTATTCTACGAAGAAAGATCGAGCTTTGCCCGTTTTGTCAGTATGCAACTAACTTAATCTGGTACCATCACCTTCTAACTTGTCTATCAAATTATAGCATCCATTCTTATATTAACGTTTAAATATCCAACTAAAATGCTTAAATATTTTACTTCCCTATTTCAATAATTATCGAACATTTTCGATCACTATTGCATATTGATTATACTAAAAACCTAACTAAATATGCCATTTTTAGATTTCAATAATTTTCGATTTTTTTCGATTTTTTTTATAACTAAAAAAATTGAACCCATAACGGTGGAATATTACCGCGCAGGTGCGCCATATTTATCTCCGGAAGCACTTGAAGAAATTATCCAATCAAGAGGAAGAATAAAAAATGCCTCCAAGACGATGGCTGATAAATATCATATTTCAACGCGTCGAATTTATGAAATTTGGAGAAGGTTTATCCCAGCGCAAACAGCAAATTTTTGATCCGCCTACTACTAATCCTTCTTGGTCCATCAACAAACATAACGTTAAGTCCAACTGCTACAGCCCAAACACAAAACCGTTTTTAATACCTCATGGAGCGAAGAGAATTCTATTTCTGAGAACGGAGGAGCAAAATTGAAAGACGACTTGTATACCCGATTTAAAAAAGACTGAATGAAAACAGAAAAATCATTACATAAACAGAACAGATGAGACAAGATTTTGAAGTTTGTTTCCTAAAAACACCCGTTAACCAGCTTTCTCTTTTTATTGCGAAGTAGTGGCTCGACGGATATCAATTGCGTCAGTGGATAACATTGAATGTTTGCTCTCAAAAACATAATTACAACACACTCTGTTAGCTTCAACTAATTTGGCGTTCGAATCAAGAACCTCGCGTAATGATTTTTCGAGTTCATCATAACTCGAGCGTTTTTTTTAACGGCTCAAGTTTATTCTGCAAAATAGCATGATTGGATACTGGTGCATGTTTATCGGAATAAAATACTCTTTACCATTACATACGAGTTTCAATTCTCGTTTCGACGCGAGTAAATCGTAATCATATTTATCTAGGAGAGTATTTGGTAAAATTAGCATCGGCTTGGGATATTTAACTACCGCAAAATCGGAATATATAGTGCAAAATTTGTTGATACATTACGAACAATTCCAAGCGATTCAGTAGGGACAGTAGCAATACCTCTAAGATCATGTTTTTCCCTTGTGTCAATATTTAATTTTAGTCGTTCGGCTATATCCTCAGACATAATTGGAAAATTCGCACCAAATTACCAATCGTTTAATTTTGCATCTAGTAGTCACTACATCGGTCGCAGGCTCCTTTTTCTGAATAAAGTCAATTTCCATCGGTTCATTTATCGTCTCTTCGTTTTCAGACTCATTATCTTCTGAATCCAGTGTTTTTGAACTTACCTTTTTATATCCGGAGGACGCAAAGCGCTGGGTTTTGGGTGGTCTATTATGCTAGAACATTTTGCGTTTTGTGTAGCGATTTTTTCTTGTAGTAATAGTAAGGCCAATTTATTTTCAAACATTTCGTTAAGCTTTTTCTCCATCATTTTTCCTACAATCTGTTCTAATCGCGTTTGTTATACTGATTTTTCTCAGAGCTGGAATAAGGGGGCAGAGTTTTTGAACGCTTCTTATTTGCTTCGCAAAGCGACTTACGTCGCCTCTGTGAAGGCATAGAACTATGTGTCTGAGACTCTGAGCTTCATTCGTTCTTTTTTTTTCTCGGCTTATATTGACATTGATCTCAGCTTCGGATTCACTTGAAGAATCTTCTGAGGAGTATTTGAGCTGGTTGTGATATTTGTTCTTGTAAGGAAGCTATTTTCGAATTTAACTTTTCGATCTCAGCAGATGTAATACCTTGAGAAGTAGTTACTAGAGCCAGATATATAGGCTGGGTAGGCCCAACTAATTGATGCTTTATATCTCTCAATCTCTTCCAATTTCTTTATCAAACCAGAAATAGGTGTTTCTAAACCGATTCGTCTAGATTATCGGGCGTAAAACCCTGGGAAAATTGTTGTCTGACTAATTCGTCTTGATTTACTGTTGGAAGCATTGGGGTAGGCGAGTTTAACCATTCTTCTTAACTTGGCATAAAAATGGCCCAAAATCCAACATGAGGTGTATGCAACGTACGCATGTGTACGTATTATTCGATTATGGACATTGCCCATATACTCGTTAGGTTACATGTAATCTTGTATTTTATTAGCACGTTTTTT
>CAJVPI010001323.1:0-14021 GCA_910592345.1 Paraglomus brasilianum
AATACAACCCTCGGGAGTTCAACAAAATCCTTGGCGTATTTCTCTTCCATACGACCAACAAGTTGAATATACTTTGCCGTTTGTTCGGTATATGTTTTATCCATAAGCCTTATAGAATCGTCATTTTGACTGTTGTAGTATCCGCTAATACGAGATTGGATAAATCTTGTGGCAGTCATGGTCAACATGTAAGTGTTTTCCGGCGTCAAGACCGAGTGAATCCCTATGGTTTTTTTATACCTAACGGTATCACAGCTGTTTCCTTTGTTTAATTTCTTATTCTGGCGTACAAACGATTCCAAGATAATAATGCTTATTCATGTTTCCAATTCGGAATAACGGAGCGATGATGGTTTAACCCGTTTTAGTATTGAGAACAGACTTGCCCATTATCAGTTAGATTCGTTACAGTTTGACATTCGTTCATCTTTTAGGGGTGAGACTATCTATTTATAATCACACTCTAATTTGGCAATTTGTAGCAAAACAGGAGTTGTACCTGCGACTATGCATACGCCAGACATTAATGGTTGAGTACAAATTGATTAAAACAGGAATCTTCTACATAGCAATAGATAATAATTGATCTCGTACAACTGATCTTCGCATTTTTCATTATTATTGTCACATGTTCAAACATAATGACTGGTAGGCAAAGTTGAACGTAAAATGTCCCAAGCTTACTTGTTAGTGACTGCATATCTATATCTCAAATTAAGTTTGTATTTTATTTCCTTAATCTCTTTCTCTTGCTTTGTTCATGATGCTCAATATCCCTAATTTTTATTACTCATCTCTGTCATTTATCATATACTCCACGAAAAAGTTGTTTCTTAACCAATTTACCGCCCATCTCTCATCTCCTTTATCTCTTACTTCCATGATCACTCCCTTCTCTTAATGGGTTTTAATGGACTTGGTCTATACTTACGTGCTCCTAATTAGGTTTCCGCATAGACTATTCTCAAACTCGCCTGCGAGACTGTCCAGAAAGGTGTCAAAGTGTCTCGTGTAAGCATTACAATACTACTACAAATTTATGTTAGTTAAACCTGCTCTTTTACGCTCAATAATAATAATCCACTTTCAGCGATTATAAATATACTACACTTGGACAATAAAACACTGTAGTATCTTCTTTGAGATTAAATTAAAAACGACTTCAATAAATAACCGTAAGTGTGTTTCCTCAAAACAAAGCAGGGTTGCTTTGCTCACCACATGGATTTAATATTACATACTGTATACTCTCGTGAATAAGCACCCGCAGAATTACCGCTATTCGCAGCATAATCTACCCAATAGTTTATTACATAAGAACACGTAATTATTTCAAATATACAATAAAGTTTATTGTTTACATGACGGTTTGCCAACCATTTTCATATTCACGAGAGAATACAGTATGCGTGAGAAAAACTTTGCTTATTACGCATGTGTTATTGAAACCAGTTTAAGTAGTTTATCTGGATGCTCAATAATTAAATAATTCTGACCTATAAGATAATTTTACAGTTACGATCGAAAGGTTATTTACATGCTAATATGAAATATAATATCTTTGTCGAGTCAATGAGCGAGTTACTATTGATCTTGGGATTTAGTTATTTTCAAATGGAGCTGTGGCTTCCCCTACTTTTAATTAAATACAAACGACTGTTAATGACCTTTAAACCAGGCTTGATTACTCATGGTCCATACCAATTTGTAGACACTAGTCCTAGATGCCTTTGAGTTATACAGCTCCCTCCAAAAAGTCACAATGAAATCGTGCATATAAAAACGTAAAATTTATGTATTCTACACACTAGTTCGCAGTATCGTTTTACACATATTTCGTACACTTTATAAAAATTTTTTCCACATTCATTTACGTCAAAGTTGTCAAGCGACAAGACCGCAAAATATTCGTAAAGGAATGGCCGAAAAGTTAGTAATGTTTAAACTATTGAAATATTACGCAAACAGAGGTTGTAGCTGCGTTATATGTCAGTTTGGAATTTATGTCCATTCAGCGTAGACATATCAATTCCGATAGACAAATGTCAGCTCAGAATGAATATATGTCAGATTAATATTTACGATCTGATTGTGTAAGTAGTCAATGTGGGTACAATTTGTGACACTGACATGTATGAGGCAATCGTGCAGTCAAGGCTTGCCAAACGTGGTATAGTATCAAATTCACAAGGAAAGCTGTATCACGTGAAGACGACATTCATGATATTTCCGTAAAAAAAAAAACCAACTTCGGGCCTAACTGTCTTTGACAAATGTTTTGTATTTCGCAGACTATTCTGTTTGACACTCCAGTTGATAGATCAGGATTTTTGTGATATAACGCGTGTTTGTCAGTTGCCTTTTACATTCGTGACATTCGATTCATTTTCAAGGACGTCTGACTGACTGTAGTGATAGTAGATTGTAGACTGTAGCACAATTTCCACTGAACAAGAAATAGACATAATAATCAAAACGAGTAAGATACGTGGTTGTTTCATTCCAATGAGTTATTTTTACAAAGTGTTGGGTTACTGTATGGTATAGTAATAGTAAAAAGATCCCGTATTATCCTAAAAACAGTGTTCGTTAATTCAAAATGCAAACGGTCGAGTAATCGAGAGTCGACTGTACTACAACCGGAATTACATATAATTTATCGTCAAATCAATTGTAGTGCCAGATTATTACAAATCGATAATGTTTACCACTAAGTAAATCGGAAATAAATTCTAAGTTGAACAATATTGCCGTGCGATTTTCACGATAGAGATTTGATATAAGTCTGCATTATATCAATTCTCGAAATTTGGCTGTCGAACTTCAATTTAAGACAACTTTGAAAAGCTTCAAAAAATATTACAATGTAAGCAGAGTTAATCAAGTAATAAAGATTTGTACTAATAGCTTTACGCTGAATAAATTGACGTTTTACTTAGTCGAATAAGATCAAAGTTCGGCAACAAAATTAACGGTATAATTTTGCTTGACTATATTTCACTCAATATTAAATTTCCCGTCATGAAGATTGTAAAATGTATGCACATTACTATAGTTCAACAAATTTGCTTAAAATTTACTCAGTAAAAAATGGGTCAATATTTTGCGCGGCTGAGAAACGTCGAGTCAATAATCGCGGGAGATGTTAACCTAGCTATCTGCAACGGTTAGAATTAGTGACCTTTAAACTAGGCTTTCTACTCGCTATCTGCGTTGATCGGTAGACACTAATCTTAGACAGTTCTTATTCGCTCTCGAGTTAATCGACTATTCCCATCCGATAGAATTAATTCGGAAGCATATTAGTGTTGGGTACAATTAATATCTATTTAAAAAGCATTTATACTTAAGATAAATAAACAATCGTAATGCCACGAGCGAATATCCCTAATCAATATAGGAATTAGTGGTTTACAACGATATATCGAATAAACTACCAGGGAAATTGTATATTTCAGTGTATATGTTGTATGTAAATTCCGTCACTATGTAAATGCGGTTTTTAGGGACCCCAAACGGGATTTACATAGTGACGGGATTTACATACAATATAACTGTGAATTTTATCCCAACTTGTGCAGTTGTCACTTAGACGGATAAGTAATAAATGAAAGTGTCAGCGCCGATCCTGAAATGATTGGAAATGTAGGGAGGAAAATACTTAAACTTTCCAATCACAAATCGATGGCTAATCATTCTTTCTTAATTATAGTCCTTCAATTAAAAGACTGTCTCAGATGCTGTTCTGGTATATTTTTCAAGTTACTAGTGGTAGTCATTTAATTTAAACAATTAAGACAAATTAAACATTAAACACTAATTATCGAGTACTTTGACGACAAGGTTATATAACTGATAAAGTATATATCCAATGATATGAATATTGTTACGGCAAGGATTTGATGAATCAGATAAGTAAGCCACATGATAAAATCTAGTTTAGTAATACAAACAGACGTAGTAATAGCAAAAACGTTTCGAAAAATCCGCAACAGTACAAAATACTATAATTAGAAATAGCTAAAAAGCGTTGCGTTTTTTCCGCAACAGCGCAAAATACTATAATTGGAAATAGCTAAAAGTGCGTTGCGCTTTTTCCGCAACGCTCGAAGATATACACAGTGACTCTCTTTATAGTGTATCAAAAAATTTTACTAGTAAAAAATTCTCAAATACACTATATCGGATAGCATTCGTTTTGAACCTTTATCCACTATATCGCAATTTTAATTAGTCTCCACTATAAAGGAGGTACACTATAAAGAGAGCCACTGTGTATAAGTAACTCATATTTCATCACCACATCTTTATGTTGTCAATATTGTCCATGTTGTGAAATAAATAAAATATACTGATCTTAGTAATATTCTCCCGCAATACTTTATTATAAATATCCAATTAATTTCTATCGTCGAAATAATAGACCGGACACTCCAATAAACGGCTCACTTAAGCTGTAACGGAATAGCATTGATTTTGATCAAGCTAGTAAGCTGTCCGCTGATCAATTACGTGAATAACGGAACGAGAGTTCATAATTAATTATCGAGATGATTATTGTTTAATTAGTTTAGATAAAAACAAGTGACGGATACCGACTAGTCGATAAACAAATCGAAGATAGCCCTGTTTAAATTTAAAATAGTTCGAATCTTTAATAGAATAATTGTTGTTATTATTCTATTAGAGGTACCCTTATTTGTATTCACAAGTGTTTGAAACTCGGATTTAACTTCAAGTTTTGCAGAACCAAACTTTAAAAATGCTTATTGATTCCCTTCCTTTGATACAAAGGATGGCATAATCACTGGGGTCTCAACAAAAATCAACCAACTTGATTTCCCAATAATAGGTTTGGTGCAATCCTTTATCTATTAATATTAATGATAACAAAAGAAAAGGAAAAGAACAGAATAAGAAAGGAAAAGAAGTGAGACAGAAAAAAAAAGTTGAGCATCTCTATCTCTGATTGCACCTCTCCCAGATTGATTTTTGATTTGGATGAGCAAAGGGGGACCATCCTGAATAAGACCTTTCTGTTAGCATTAGTATTAGCACAAGCTGCCATTATAATAGTCTAAGCAATACACTGCTTACTTCATAACTGTTTGCATTGTGCAATGTCAGAATAACAATATCAACAGCTTCCTGGTTTTCTTCACATAGAAAGTAACAACCTTGATGCCATCCAGCTTTCAATAATGTCTTGGATAGCTGCTGGTTTGTCCCTCTGCTTATTTTCCATGCATGTGAAAACTTCACATAGACATTTTCAAGTCTAGCATCAGAACTTTCCTCATTGTAATAGGTGTAGGAAAATCAAGATTCATTCATGAGGCTGCAAAGAAGGCAGAGGCTCATATTCTCAGGACTACCTTTGAATATGGTGTACTGAAATCTGTGATCAATGAAGCAGACAGTTCCACATATCATGATGTTTCAGCAATAATGGTTGTTAACAGCTTTTGCCATCTGTTCCGAAAAGCATTTATAATTTATGACAATATTCAGTCGAGCATCAGATGAGATTTCTTTACTTAGGAAATCTGGCTGCTCACTTTCATGCTTGGACAAAGTATTGACAAAGAACTATCTCCCAGAGTATGAGAATGAAAATATCAAAGAACTTCTAGGAAAAGCATTAGATGAGCTGAAAGACTTATTATTATTGATGGTGCAGCCATGGTGATTATCATGGATGAAGCCCATTGTATGGGACCACCACCTGCCAGCTTGCGAACATCTTGTAATATTCATGAACTGATTTCCAAAACCAAGAAAATCTATTCAGTTAGTGCCTTCCAGATATCAAACAGATTTTTTGATCAACCTTGGTATGCTGAATGCTGATTGTATTGCATTTTTATTTTAGAGGATGGAGTATATTGATGATGAGGTAACACCAATGGCAAAGCACTTTGTCTCAGTTGCATTACACTTAGTACTCCAAGAAGTGGTTCCTATGGGACTTTCCTGAAATATTGCCATTGCCATCATAGGCTTAGATCCTACCTTGGATCTGCATAAGGCATTGGCATGGTCTGGTTTAACAACATTCACTTTCTGCCAAGATGTCAGAAAAACGCTGCCATATTTTAGCTATGATGATGTGAAGGTATGAAGGTGAATGCACACAATTTGTGATGAAAATTTTTTGTGCAAAATTGATAACTTTGTGATGCATAATATTAATATAGGCAGTTGTTGGACAGTACATCAATCTTGGATTCTATTCATTATCATCAACAGAAGTGACATCAGTTATAGCACAGCTAACAGGGCCACCTATACCTAGAATTACAGAAATTTTTCTTGAAACATGTTGGCAAAAGCAAGGCACCTCCCAGAAATGATGGATGACACATTTTGTTCATTCTGTGAATGGTATGCAATGTGATACATAGATGTGATAAATTATTTTATATATACACAGTATATATAAGTAATGTTTCCCTCCATTTAGATACAATTTGAATAATGTGAAAGATGAAAATTCTATGCTTCAGAAGTTTTTCGATAATATGAGATCTTTATTGACTTCAGAAGTTTTTCAGCTTGGTATCTTTCCCAACACGATATGGTGGCTCAGTAATTTATGAGGGTATGAAGACAGCAGTAGAATACCATGCCATGACAGATGGGTATAACATTGTTGCCAAATACCATGGCCAAATATGTATAACAGGTAAGTAGAAATTGATACAATTGGTGTTTCCTGATGATCTTGAAAGTCTTTCTGAAATTTGTTGTTCAGGAATTGTGCATGTCAAACTTGTTGAACTGGTTCCTAGGAAGGCTTTTCAGATCAGTGAACCATATCCATTTGCATACTGGACATTGCGAAAAATAGCTGGCTACAATGACTCATTTCTCTCAGGAACTCATTGTAGGAAGCCTAATCTGCATGAAAGAACTGGGTGGTGAAATTTTTGAATATGCAGTTGCTAAGGAGCTGTCCTTTAGCTTTTCGCCCATTTATTATTATGGACAAATATTGCGAGTAACTGGTATGCATTATTTAGACACCACATATGTTTATTGATTTGAGTACAAAAAAGTCAAATGATGTTTGAACCTTTTACTACAATTGAGCAAAGAAACAATGCTAGTATCTTAGATGAGCCTGCCCCATCTGTCAGATGGATCCGTGACAAGAACTCAAGAGATGCCATGAATATGAAGGTGGAGTGATTTTTCAGCTTGCCATGCTTATATAAAGCCGACACGCGCTACTCACGATCGATGCTTGAATAATACAGGTAGATGTGTGGACCTTTGGATACAACAGCAAACCGGCGCAGGGAATGCCAACAGTGATCGATGTATTTGTACAGGTTACAAAGCAAAAAGATGGTGTTGATCAAAAATTAGATGAAACACTTCGCCATTGGCTTAGTGGCGTGCCCATTTTGTATGAAGCGCCTGCCATCTTCGTATTCGTTAGTCGATACCCCGTTAGCATCCCGGGCTGTGTTGAATTGAAAAACGGGATAGTGACGTTTGTAGGAGTAAGAACGCGTGGCCAACAGAATCGGACGAGGGAACAGAGACCACAACACTGGTTAATAGTTCTTTCTGAGAGCCAGTTAAATAATACTGTAATTCCACTTCTCGAACTTGTGGACAACCCCCCAGCTGATATTAAGGAAAAGTACGGTTTCGAATAGGAAAAGAATTACTGATAGCAAATTGCTCTAATACATGGAGTAGAGAATGTCATTCACTGTTTTCCTTTGCATTTCACAACGGATGAAATAAAAAGTTACTTCAATGCGCGCTTCAAAATATACATACACATGCTCGAATCGCTGAACACGTTCTTGATGTTATACTGACATATAATTTTTGAAGCTTCTTATAACATATTAATTTGTCACGTTATTCTGGTTCTAATTTTAGCGTTAGGAGCTGCATAAACTTATCCTGCAGAAGGTTGATTGGTACCTTGACGAGCTCGCCGATGAGATGGTAAAGAGAACCGGAAAGAAGTATCCATCCCCACACTCCCACACTGTGGTGGTCTTGCGAGAAGGCAACATACTCGTGAACGACAATGGAAAGGTGATGTTAATCGACTTCGGCAGGGCAGAATTCCGATATCAATGAGGAATGCAAAACAAAGAAATCAAAGTCCTGAAAGGAATGTCGCTCCAATTGAAGGACGGATAATGCCGTTGTTTCAAAGCCATGTGAACCCGAGAATTGGTTATAAAAGCGACATATCTTCAACATTGAAGCTATTTATTTATTCTATTAGGAAAGCAAATAATGCAATCATCCAAAATGTTCTGAATTCTTTGGTAGTCGATTGTCCCAGAGATCCCATATCAGCAATTTATTTGTGTATTATCTTTACTATTAGAACAATATGTAAATCACCGAATCTTTCTAAACTCCCCCAACATTTAAAAAATTTTTTTGTGAAAGTAATCGGAAAAGATCCGCAATTTAAACTAGAACGTCTAACTGAGCCATTGCAAGAAGTAGAGGGTCATCGAAAAACTGCGTAGAATCGAAAACCGACTAGTGAGTATCGGTAACGTTCAATGAATAAAGTGACATCATAGACAGTAACGCTTCCTACCTTGCTTGGTGACACATTCTCGGACAATCCCTTTCGACGACGAGTTTTAACCATAAAATCTCTTGCTAGATGTGGAGCAGGGCTAGGTTCTAATGGCCGAAGAACAATCGTCTTGTCCAATGGATCTCCAGGTACAATCTGCGCAATTGATCAATAAACGAATTGCCTTTAGCATGTCACATGGAATGAAATTTGCATGGCAAAGCAGTTATATTACCTGCCAGTGGTCAAACATCTGCTGGCTGAATGCTTGCCCTTGCGTGTGAGTACGCAAATCAGTCTCAAAGCCATTTGCGTCAATAACTGGAACGTACGCCTTAACAGTATACAAAGGCGAGCCGGCCTTTGGAATGTCTTTAGTCACGTGGCCTCTAAAAAACCATGAATATTTTATTCATTTCTTCACAAATTCTACTAGATGCATCAATTCTGTTATGTGAATTACCTTCGTCGGGCAAGCACTGTGTACACGGCAGACACACAATCAGCTGGTGCTTGGACTTCGACATAGTATACAGGTTCCATCAACCTTGGAGCAGCCTAAATACAACACAAGTCAAAAGATTGAACCAGTAACAACCAAATGGAAGCGAGCAATATACTAACCGTAAGAAAGGCCGAATAGCATACTCGCCTTGCTGTGGGAATAATCTGACCTCCACCACGATAAATGGGCTCAGCTGCCAATACTGCGTCTAGTATTCTGAATTTAACATTTCTTATGGCTGTCAATATGTAACAACAATTTTAGGCGTCAAATGAAAATGTTGAATATAAAAAACTCTTCTTTCAGCTACGAAAAAAAACTCACGTTCATCGCACAGTGGCCCCTCTCTCGTGCCCCATTGGAAACCCTGGCGTATTGAGTCTTTAACACTATAGAGCAATTTCTTATCAACTTCAAACGATAGTGTGTCATCAAGAAGAATATTCGGTCCATTCTCGTCAGGCCCGAAGGCCCATATGGACCTCGATGCGAGAATATCCCAGTTGTACTTGTCTTCAAAATATTTAGCGAGATCCTCTTCAGGCCATTTTATAGATACTCTCCCTTGTTCTATATCTTCTGCCAAACCTTTTTCTAACGGTTCTGCTATCATTGTCAGTTTATTCCTAGTATTGGTGTTCAATCAGCTTATGAGCAAAAGACCAAACAGCTATGAATGAGCTTGACAAAATAATTATACAAACTTTTTGTTCGGTGTTTCAGCAAAGCATTTCAGTGCTGATGTCTCGACAACAGTCTCACAGAATCGCACAACCGGATCGGACACTTTTAACTCAATTTCAGCGTACATCCGCCGTAGATCATGCAACACACAATCAAGATACAGTTCACCAGTTCCGAGGATAATATGTTCACCAGACTCCTCAACCTAATAGACCATGAACCATTTAGATATAACAACATACTAGCGACTAGACAATGCAATTAGATTACATGGAGAAGTTCGTCCTGACCTTGGTTATTACAATAGGATAACTCTTATTAATCTTCCTTAGTCCATCCAACATCTTGGGTAATTCTGACGGATTAACAGGTTCAACAGCTACTTTGAGAACAGCCGTTGTAATGAACGAGAGTGGTCTGAATATATAAAGATCTTCATCGACAAGTTTATCTGTTATCGTTGCCGTCTTTACTATTGAATTATCTACACCCTCGAGCAAAACCCAGTTTCCAGCAGGTGCACCGTCGACTTCAATACGGTATCTAACATTCAATATTCATAAGCTGTAATCACCAAGATATTATACGTCAGTGTTCGATTATCTCTTGTTATTACCTTGACTCAAAAATCCACACATTCGAGACTTCTTGGATAGTCATATCCTCTTCATCTTCAATCGAGTATCCTTCACCAAGCACTCTAACACTTTGTCCCTTTCGGACAGTCCCTGACATTATCCGACCAAATGCATCGAATCGAGACGCATCGGCTGAATTGTACAATTTAGTGATGTGGACCATCAATGGTCCATCGGCATCGCACGAGCGCATAGCTTTTGCAGCTTTGGATGTCATTGGACCGGTATAAATGTGTTCGACCTGGCGATATGTATTAATTAGAGAGGCAAGATGTGGTCTGTAAATCAAGAATCATAAATACCTTGCTTATTGCGTTATCCATCGGTGATGGAATATGTCGTACTATCATATCGACAAATCCAGTGGCAGTACCGAAGAACTGATCTAGGACTATCCTTAAAAGAGGTTTAACATCAAGTTGAAAATGAGATGCTCTGAGGCGTATCCCTAATGAGGACAGCGTTCTTTTTAACGTTTGCTCATTTTCGCCAATGACCTGATCATTGATGATAATTCAAACTATGAGTTAACGATGTAAGAAAACCAAAAAGTAATAACAACGTAGAAATTGTTAGTCATCACACCTGCGCGTATAATTTATACAGTGGTTCCAAAATGAAATGCACAAACGCCCTCTGACTGTCTTGCTCCATCGATTTTCGAGAAAATGTTCTCTTTTTTGGATTATAATATATATCACCCCAGAGACGTAATGCAAATTCATCAGCATTTATACCTTCTAATTACAGAACGCTTATGAGTGTTCCTTGTTGTAGATATTTCTTGTCGATATAAATTTTCCTTCACTTACCGTAAGAACTAGAATACATCTTTGCGAATGATCTCAATGTGAAGCACCAACCCATTTGCGTCGATGCAAATAATACATTTCCGCGTTCAGGTGATACTCGTAGATCTTGATCCGGTGAACATTCGCTATATAATTGACGACCTGGTTACCAAACTATTTTAACTTCAACGTTTTTATTCCATTACAAAATACCTGATCATAGTATTAACTTCCTCAATCGTATGCTTTAATTTAAAGTACGCGTCATTTGGTGGTATTTTCAATTCGAGAATAAGCCGATCGACTTTATTCACGACTAATACAAATGATAGGCGTTCATGTATCACATGTTTAATTAGTCGTTCCGTATTGGCCATCACCTGGATAAAGATGAAGCACCGTAAATCAGAATTAAATTATAACTTGCAATTGAATGCAATGTTAATGGAATATTATTTACTCCTTCAATAGCATCAACGATTATGACGACACCATCAGCCACTCGTAGACCAGCAGTTACTTCATCTACAAAATCAACGTGACCTATCGAGAATAAAATCATAAATTCTTAGTATTTCTTCACGAGCATTATTGAAAGCAATTACGTAGCATTCTCTCGGGTATGTAAGTATGTACCAGGAGTATCGATTATATTGAACAAATAAGATTTGCCTCGAGTGTCAGGAAGTATAAGAGTCATAGGCATGCTCTTAATACTAACGCCTCTATCTCTCTCAAGGGTATGCGTATCTGTATACCGTTCCTTATAAAGTTAGAGCATATAAGATCGTTACCCCTTATGAAAAGACGATATCGAATAGAATACGAACATAGGGCCTACCTGCTTATCAACATCCCAAGCAACAGAAGAATGTGTCTCATTAACAAGCATATCGACGAAAGACGTCTTTCCATGATGTAAATGTCCAACAATCGCGATATTTCGGACGAGTTCGGGTAAATTCATCATATCCACCAGAAATCTGTAAATGTAGCGCACATAAAGACGGGCAGAAGTCAAAGTCAATTTCATGCGAGACATGAATTCAGCCTGTGCACAAGTTCAACTTAAACTTACTCCTTCTTGTACCGCGTCTCGGGCAAATCCTTTTCTTGTACTTGAAACTTCTTAATCTTGATCGGTTTGATGATAGGTTCTGTCAATGGCTGCGTATCTTCCTCCTGAACTAAAGTTTCAACGTCCGGTCCATATATTTCTTCAGCTGTAGGGTAATACTTCTTATCTTCATGAAGAACAACAGCAGTCGAGGGTGTATCTGGAAGGAAAGAGGCAAGCCGAATAATGGTGTAGTGGTGGTTATTTGTTGTGTGTCGAGGTTAAGCGTGATTGTTGACTAGGGGGGAAGGCTAAGGAATAGAGGAGCTCTGTGAAAAAATCAAGATAAGAGGCTCAGGGAGATTTAGAGGGTTGTGTGTGATATAAAGAGCGAGAAACTTACCATCGACTTCCATCAGCTCCATAGAAGGTTCGCCGGGAGATGGCTGTTCGTCTTTGGGCGAAAGTTCTCCTGGGGGGATATCATTTTGTTCGTCTTCTTCTTCGTTGTCGCTGGAGGGGAGTTCAGGACCAAGGTAATTACCGAATTCGTCATATAGAGATTCGTCCATAATTCGATTCAGACAAACGTGTTTTCTCCTATCTCAATTCCTAAACTTGAATTTTTGTGACGACTCACGTGATTAAGAACACTAAGATTAAAACTGACGCGCCTACCACTCATAAGGTGTTATTCCGATTAACCCGTTTACCTTAATATAATAATAATAACTATATCGTAATTTATTTCCACAGCCCAGTTTAAAATAACGATTTTGAATTAATATTGGGTTAAAAGCTAGCATTATCATTACGCATTCTTTAATGTTACTGTTACCAGCTACAAGTTAAAGATTGTATTATGTAAACAGTTCGCGTTTAAAAATTTATATTCAGCAAGTCAAATACATAAGTTTATTAGTTAGATGCAAGATACTAATACCAGGCAAATTGCCACAACAACGTTTTATGGTAGACTTGTTCTAAATTGAGCGTAAGTTATGTGTTAAATATTATGGATTTTATATGGGAGACTCTTTATACAATTTGACTTTACGATTATCCTGCTTTCTTAATTAGGAAATATTCTCCAATAGTTTTTGCATTAGTTATTTGAAAAACATAGGGCAATTGTTTCTCTGGTTCCATGGTGGATTTTAATGTAAGATTAATATATATATAGGGATATGCTGAAATTATAATTATTGTTGGTTAGTTGTGTCACAATACAAAGTCAAAATTTGACACACATTAACATAGTAATAGCTAGTGATCTCCAGTCAGGTATTGTGTTTCCTTCATATAACACCCCATGACCAACAGCAGGAAAATGGCCGGACTAATCCTCCCGTTGAGTACCAAAAAGAGTCCATCTACACATTTAGCGATTCAATATTTGTATGACTTTATTATTATTACCAAGCTATGGATACCCACTAATACTAAAGATAGTTTTAACATGTAATACAGAAGTGTAATAAAGAAGTGGTCAGATGGGAGGACCAAGTATGTATGTGGAGAGTATTAGTGAGTTGTCAGAGAATGGAAAAAAAGAATGACCAAAGCAAAGGTATAATCTGTCCATATGGTCTATGCAGATTAGAGGATTCTTGCAGAAAATTTAAAGCATTTGGGGCAGACTGCAACAAAACCTGACAAAGTGAACATTTGATTATGTGACATAAATGAGAGGCTGATTATGATGTGGCTATAAAATTGACCAGTGTGACTGATGACATTTTGAAAAGTAATAATGGTGCTCATTCATAACTTATGGACT
>CAJVPI010001324.1:0-14016 GCA_910592345.1 Paraglomus brasilianum
TATGGAATCCATTCCAAATAGGCATGATTTGGTGAGTTTGTTTGTAATTGAGATTTCTTAATAAACTCATCGAGTTGTTTATTGTTGCTACTCCATCCATCGGATAATTGCTGATGTCCACAGATACACCACACGGGACTACATCGGAGTATTCCACATGCGGAGCAGAATCCATATCGGGAATAACAATGGTAAAAGAGTTCATTCGCAACCATGTAATAGTTGTTATTATATTCGGTAAATCCTTTTATCAAGTAGTTGCGATTCTTAAGCCATACGGAATGTCTTCTGAACTGATTAACATCATTGTACTTGTGTGTTGGAAGTGAGTATATTCTAGCAAACTCACTAACAAGTGTTTGTGTACATGTCTCATCATTTCCAAGGCATAGCAGCATTTCCTTAGCGTAGTTATGACTGGCGTAGTAGACATTGTCGATTTGAGTTGGCTCTATGTTGGTGAATTCCGAGCAAGGAATCCATCTCAGTCTTAACCATTTGTCTTCACTTTCCAAGGAGCATTGAACCAAGTTGTCAAGTGCTGGATTATTAACCCCTTGAACTAATGACATCGTTTGAATAAAAAGGTTTCTGAACCGATGATCCGTGTGTGTAATCATTTCCGATTTTTCTCTCTTTCCAAATTTGGGTTGGATGTCTATTTTAGGTAATAAAAATTGGGAAACAAAATGGACACACCTACACCAGTCAGGTCATTATCACTTGATTCGGATCAGGAGACTCTTCACTATCATTAGAAGGATTTGTGCTTGTTGAGAAACTTACATAAAAGATATTAATTAAATTTTTTTTTTCGCTCTCGGAATTTAAGCTAAAAGTGGTTGGTAGTCAGTTGCTCACAGGAACAAAATAAGGGAAAATTGACGTATTTATTTCATCCTGTTCCTGTCCAAATGGGAACAAAAAATGAAAAGGACCTTCTTTCCA
Organism: Paraglomus brasilianum; assembly: GCA_910592345.1. Lineage (NCBI taxonomy): Eukaryota > Fungi > Glomeromycota > Glomeromycetes > Paraglomerales > Paraglomeraceae > Paraglomus > Paraglomus brasilianum. The sequence goes on from CAJVPI010001324.1 coordinate 949, forward strand.
GGACTACTTGACCCTTTATGGACGATTTTGATTTCTATTTGGATGTTTATCTAGCTATTAATGGTTATATATCGACCTAAAGGTGTTGCAACTCGGCCAAATTACTTGATACTCAGAATTCTATATTCCTTTTGACGATGCCCATAAATCTTTTCTGGGGTACAATTTGGGCCATTGGAGAGCCAATTGATTATTTTGTTTTAAAATTTCTTTGCCAAGACGGCTTGTATGCTTGGGTTTATTACCTTGCTGGAGCGCTCCAGTTATTCTCAGGCATCAATTATTTGTATACGCGCATAAAAAGTTAACGCGTTCAGTCTACTCGTATCCAAATTAGAGTACCAACGATTGTCAAACAACAACAATTTAAATTTAATTCAGGGCAATCTTTGATTTATCAATAAGCTTAGGTTTTGTCGATAGATTGACGCTTTCCAATATTTGCGTAATTGCGTACAAATACCTTTCGAACGTTTCAGTTCTAATATAAAATAAAAGTGTTTCGATTTCAAAGAGCTTTTTATTTCAAAAGGACTTGCAATTATTTAATAAATATCAATTAGAATTAACTCGATGATTTTTGACAATGGAATTTGACACATATTTATGTCTTTTTTGCGGTCGATATATTTCTATTTTGTGCTTGTACGGGTCAGATTTTAGGGCAACGTCTACGTTTAGGATTAAATAGGTGGTACACATGCAAACTCAATACGTCGGTCTCTCGATGATTCAATTTATGCCTAAGAAAGCCAAAACCTTTTCTCAATTTTGATATTTAAAATCTCTCGATAAGTCGGTCCACTATGTATGACCGACTTATCGAGTTTGCATGTGTTTTACTAATTTAAGGTTTAAGGACTAGCGAAAGATTTTATCATGTGACTTGCCAACCTTAACGAAAAGTGTAAACGAATTATTGATGCAAATTTCTCTCACTTTTATCTAACAAAATCCTCCAAATATGTCCTTTAGAAACATTTACGCCGTAATATGTCCTTCAGAAACTTTTTTTCCTCGACGATAAACGGGAATAACAAACACCGTGAGTAATGTATTGTGTCTCTTTCTAGTACACCAATACAAGCAATATTACATTTCAATATCGCTACCTACTGGATGGGGATGGAAACCTCGACGGTGATGTTCGGCGCAGCAACCAAATATGTCGTAAACCCTAAACCCGAACATGTTGAAGCAAAAGTCGAAGAGGTTGAAAAAGACGCCAAAATTATTGGTTTCTGGGATTGATTTTATTAATTATCTCATTACATTAACGCTTAGCTATTTTTTCCATACGCTCTTTTATTTCGTTTGCTTTTACATTAATGTCATCCACTTTTTCCTTAACTCTATCCATTCTTATTTCAACTTCATCCATTTTTTCTCAATTCCGTCAACTCCGATCAAAGTTATTACCGTGTTTCAGTACAGAAGTTGCTGGCATAGTCTTTATATTTAGCAGTACATACCCATCAGATTTAATCTCCCTAAATTCACTTAACGAAGTCAAAATTTTGTGCAGGCATGTGACTGCTGAGGTTGCTGTACTAGTTTGGCCACTTGATAGTTGAGTGAAAAATTGTGCTGTATTACATATAAAGCAAAAATTTTCCTGATAATACACAGGCAAACTCGATAAGTCGGTCTCTCGATGATTCAATTTTGGCCTAAGGCGGCCAAAACTTCCCAAGCCCTTTTCTCAGTTTTAATATTTAAAATCTCTCGATAAGTCGGTTCTCTCGATAAGTCGGTCCATCATGCATGACCGACTTATCGAGTTTGCTTATGTAATAAAGGCTTCCTGCTCTAATAAGGAAATTACTTAAGGGTAAACAATTTTCGATCTTGAGTTATGAGAGGGCTAAATAAAAAGTTGCAGTATGGCAATTGTATGCTTGCCCCCTTTACTTTGTGATTCCATATCTGGGCTAAAACTTGAAATTTTTAAAGTGGCCTGTTTACAGTTTTAGTTCGTATATGTGTAACTCAGTCAATCTTCAAAATAAACGCGTAATCAATGGATTAAAACAAAGCTTATTTTCAACTTACTTCGCGCTTTACCCAAAACAAAAGTGCAAAATGTCGCAATCCGTTAACGACAAACGATAGTTTACAATATGGTAGTGGTCAATTACCGTTTGGGTCATAGGAGTTACAAAGCAATTTTTCTTTAGGGCGCTACTCCGGATAAGTTGTTACAGTATTAATATGTAATATATAATTATATTGGACTGGGAATAGAATATAGCAATTTTTAGCACAAACGTTGTTCATTATTGGACACAAACAAAGGATTGGGCAAATATTTGTCAGAATATCTAAAACACTATACAAATTCTAAACAATTTACGCAAACGTTGCAAGTTTTGTATATTAGCATACTACATTTAACAGATAATTTGACACAAATCCTTGTGGCAACATTATACATAACGATAAGTCTGTTGATAGCAAATCCAAAAGTACAGTTTCTTTCCTTCGTTTCACTGTGCAAATCGATCGAAAATTACATCGATCGCACGGCCGCCATACGTATATCCATTAAACTTTTCTATAAACAACAAACACTCGGAACGTCAGGAATGCTCTCTTGATGATCGGAGAATACAAGCACTTTGAACATACCGATAGCGAGACGCGCTGACTCGTAGTTTTCAAATTGCACTATTCCTGCCCCTCTCGGTCGACCGTTAATCTCGAGTATTTCTGTTCTTACAACATTACCTGACAAGAGAGTATGAACCTTGAACGTCAACGAGAACGCAACACGAACGCAATGACGCGTTTATTAGATCCATAACCTACCACAGTGCTTGAAAAGTTCTCTCAAGTCGAGATTTGTAGTAGTATATGGAAGCTAATTCCCCAACGCAAAAAAAAAAAAAAAAGAATTATCCTGATTATTATCCTGATTATTATCACTGATTATTATCCCCAAGTCATCCACATTACTTACGACCCGACTCGTGATTTCTCCCATCGATTGATACATTAAAGACAAGTAATAGATATCTAAATTAACTATTCTTGCGCGATGCTCTTATCGGAAATTATCCCACCTTCTCATTGTTCTCATAAAGTAACTGTATGTCCCCCACCCCCAGTCCTTACGTTTTTGACATAGACTTGAGTCCCTGATACACCACCCGAAGATGATCCCTGTGCTCCATAGTACCCTGACGTTCCGTCGTAGCCAGGTCCAGCTCCGTACGGTGCTCCGTAATTACCACCAAATTCTCCGCCGCTATAGTCTAACATGCCACCGCTACCGCCAAATTCACCATAACCGCCGCCATAAGTCTCATATTGTCCGGGGCCTCCGCTCATAGATATATAGCCCGATCCATAGCCTCCGCCGTAGTAAGGCCCACCCGATCCGCCGCCATATGATGGATTATATAACCGAGGTCGACCAGCAAATCTAGGCGGCGGCGGCCCTCCAGCAAAACGATCCTGCGAGAATGAGGGATAAATGAAGTCGGGTAAAAGAATACCCACCGTCTCAATATTCTTTTCAGACTCTAACACATCCCCACCCTAATGTGCTCGGACTCGTTCGATTTACAAAAAGACAATATCGCATAGAACGTTTCATCCTCCAACACCCAACTCAACCCGAAAGTAACAACCAAACATCATCCCACCTCTCGAACTTCAATCCTTCTACCATTCCACTCGTACCCATCGTACTTAGCTAGAATGAAAATAACCATTCGACCATTTAGCTAATTAATCTAAACAATATCCATCGTTCCATCCTACTTCGTCCTATTGTCGCCATATCAGCCCATGCTTCACATGCATCAATCGGGTATGCTTTGCCCAACAGCAACTAATTGACAACGTACAAATAGCATTGGCTGCATCAATTGGAGTTTCGAATAACACTGTCCCTGATCCTTTAGAACGACGATCGTGTCCAATTAAAATGTCCGCCCTAATAATATTCCCTGTTGACGATAAGAGTAATTTAGCAAAAGTCAATTATTGATAGCGTTGATCTACAAACGTTTGCCTAAACATACCAGCATTCCTAAACAAATCCTTCAGTTCTTGCCAGCCAACAGAATAAGGCAACTATGGTTTAAAATATAAATGATTTAAGAGTTACGAAAATACAAGTGATTATACGCTCACAAAGCAACTCACATTTCCCACGAATATTTGTCGGCCTGCATTGCCCCCAACACCGCCGGCGTTGTTTCCGCCATTGTGCACATTGTTGCTTCCTCCGCCACTTCTATCAGAGGCACGATTAGGTAATCCAGTACCAAATTTCGCTTCACTCTCCCTATCCTATTGAAATAATTGTTGATTTTGTATAAAGGTATACAATCATGACAAATGTCATAACGATCAAAAATTCTTACTTCACGGATGAATACTGGTCTTCCTAGCAAATCTGTATCGTTCAGGGTCTGAATTGCCCGTCGAGCGTCTTCAGGCGTACGATATTCAACAACTCTGCGAACAAAAAGTTGGCTTAATGACAAGCGTTATTGCATTACCCGTTCTACTACCAGAATTTCTGCTTACCCGCAACCCTAACGAAGACATAGCATGAACGAGAACCAGTGAGCAATTAAACTACTACAGAAATGTCTAATTCTTGGATTATTTACCTTTGACATTCCATTAGGTTGCATCAGAACATCCGCAAATACCACCTCACCGGCTATTAGATGACTTTTGGTAAGTATACATATTTCGACAAGAGAATAGACTATCAAGTAGAAAGCCAACCTTGTCGCATAAAGTCCTTCAACTGTGCCCATTTAACTTCATAAGCTAAATTACCCACATATACTCGACATTCCTTTTGCGATTTCTGTGAAGCCGCCATAGCTACAAATGAATTTATCGTTTAAAACTGCTTATAGGCAAATCGCTTCCAGGCAACCACATATTCCCATTCTACAACATACCCGCAGACTCCCTGGCGATTATTCTCTGACTATAGCTACGATCTGACCTGAAACTTCTTGCGGATCTCTCTCTTGATCGACTATGCTCTCTTCTATTTCGTTCACGGTGAGGTTCTCTCGCTCTGTCCCTATCAGATTCCCGTTCCCTTCTATCATTTTCGTAAGGATCATTATACGAAGAGCGACCTTTGGTGGTACCATACGAATCGGGATAAGTACCTTGAGAAGGCGTTCGTGGTGATAGCGACCGTCGCGGAGTTTGCCGTGGTGAGCGAGAACGCCGACTACGTGATGGAGAACGTCGACCACGTGAAGGAGAATGGCTCCCACTTCTTCCGATAGTAAAGGAGATGTTAATCACTACAAGAAATGATAAAGCGACAAATGACTTGAAAGCATACCTGCGTCGGCGTCTGAACAAATCTTCATCGTTAGTCCTATCTCGTTGACGCTCTTCACCATTATAGTCGTCTTTGAATTTGTGGCTCTCGTCGTCTTCCTCTTCATGAACTGTTATAAGGTCACCAGCCACAGATCTGTTTCTTGCGTCAGGTGGGCGATCGTCACTGGGAGTGTGAGGACCAGCCGACATACTTTGTGACTAACTAAAAAGTAGGTAGCGTGATTCCACAGAGGAATAGCGCTTTTTGTCAATCAGTAGAAACTTCAATAGCTTTGATCGCCTTTCAGTGGGTTCGAGAAATTGGTGGGGGATACTACCCTAACGCTAAAGCGAACGCTAAATTCTAATACCGACAACCCGAGCGACCTACCATAAACGGTAAAATGAACACGAATTTAATACGTCATCGATAACAACCAATGACGTTATAAGAAAATTGCACACTCTAAATTTAGAGGATGTAAATACGCGTAACTATGCGTGAAGGCGCGCTGCTCAAAATAAAAGGCAGGAGAATAGCGTGCAACTTGGTAAGCAAACATGCCGCTCGCAGTTGACAACATGCACGTAGTCTGACACTGGCCAGACGACCGCACTATACGATAATTACTATTTCTGACAAATTTATTCTTTTACAAGTGTTTTTGCGAACAAGAATTAATCTCATACAACTTACAAAGACTGTACGTAATCCAATCGTCGCAATCAATTAAATGACTGAATAGTGTAAAATGAAATTACAAGAATTCCACAAATCAAACTACAGTATGTACGTACATGACATAAACAGTTATAATTAATACTATACAATTTAGTCAATCACTAACAATAAATAACTCCCTCCCCTCGCTTCATCAACATTCTATTATTTTCTTTTCTTTTTTTGATTCTATTAGAGTTATAACTAATATGCTATTCCCCACTGGCTGCCACTAGTAGAGCTACTAGCCATTTCCATAACGCCTGCGCCATTATCCTCAGGTCTTGACTTTTTTTCAGATCTATTACTATTATTATTAGGTCCCCTGATAAAGCCAAGCTGTGGTTCATTAGATAATTCTTCTAAAGACATTTTACTAGTTTCTGGTATCCAGAATGTGACAAGAAATCCCAAGAACATGAAGAGGGAGAAAATAAGGATAACTTTATCGACAAACTTGTTGTATCCACCAATGTCTTTCATTTGTAGAAATCCAATTTGTGAAATAATGGCACCCAATTTCCCTGATGCTGCTGAAATACCATGACATGTTGATCTATATCTTGTGGGAAATGCTTCACCAGGAACAATAAACGTTGTGCTGTTTGGTCCAAAGTTTTGGAAAAACTACATGAAAAAAAAAACTTGCCATGTTAGTGGCTATGCAACTCTACGTATATTCATAATTATCTTTATCCAATGTATTGTTCTTACCTGAGCAAGTGCAAATAGTGTTATGAATATTGCAGTGGAAGTGTTGACAATAGAATTATATGCAAATCCAAGTATAACAAATAGCACCGTCAACACTGCAAATCCCATAGACTGTATAAACTTTCTTCCCAATTTATCCACAAAGAACACAGTAAACCAATATCCAGGCACTGTTCCGATCATAGTTATAATAATATTGCCAACACTGATATTCCATAATGATATAAATGGATCATCTGAATGAGAAAATCCAATGGCATCTAGTATGATTGAATTATTAAGCCCAATGCCATAGAATGCGACGTCAAGCATAAACCATGATATGCTAGTCCCAAGTAGAACCTTTGCGTTTTCCCATTGTCCAAAATATTCTCTGAAATCCTTCCAACTATGCTTTGGTACTACTGGCTTGAATGGTAGTTCATGTATATCTTCATCTTTTTGTATATATTTCCCTTTCATAATATTTGAAACATCGTCAGCAGCCTGGATGACATTCCTCTCAATATCTATGGTAAATCGAGGTGTTTCTGGGATTGTTAATCTGAAATATAGCGCTATTGTAGCAGGAACGGCACCAAATCCAATGATAATTCTCCAGCAGTGATCGATATAGCGTATATCGTTATAAATATCCGATTTGTAGAATGAGAGGACGACAACGGAAATTACTCCTGCAGTGAGAATTCCAAAGCCTTGCATTGCAAAAACTGCAGCAATCATGGCGCCGCGACGGGCTTTCGTTGCAAATTCAGATGTTATGACTAAAAAAGAGAGAGAGAGTTTGTGAGATTGATTCATTTCGCTCTATTATTGGAAAGATTGGGATGCTGGTGCAAACTCTTATTTGGAGAATAAATTACCCTCCTACTATCAGTTATTTAATTACTAACCTGCAGACATGGGATAATCTCCGCCAATTCCAATACCGAGTATTACTCGCCAGAATATCAGGCTGGCACATATATTTATAGCAAATGCCTCCGCTGAGAGACACGATCCTATGGTTGCGACTATCATGATCATAAGTTCTATACCGTACATCTGAAAAAGTCGATAATATTAAGTTACACGGTATATTAAAGTTTGAGAGAAAAGCTGTGCTAATTAATATTAATACATACCCTTTTTCTTCCTAGATGATCAGCCAACCAACCTAAAAAGGAAATTTATTTGAGACGAATTACTAAATGCAGGTTGATAGGCAAGAATTTTTATCGCTTGGACTTGAAAGTATCCTTGTCTCTTAAAGGTTTAAATGCTTACCAAAAAATAATTGTCCAATGAAAGTTCCAATTGCTGCACTCATTTTTAAACCTAGTTCGATATTTGTGGGTAGAGTGTGTAGTGTCTCTTGGTAATAAACATAGCCCAGCATTGCTGTTACAAAGTTGATAACGAATAGGTCATAAGCGTCGGTGAAGAATCCTACCCCAGAGACTATGCAGGTGCGTATATGAAACCAGCTAAAGTCGGCATTATCCATTTCCGATAGAACAGCACGACGTTTTCCATCGAGGCTTTCTATCTCATTGAGATATTCTTCCACATCGTATATCATCTCTGACCGGCGGCGACGTGAGCTATGCGGAGAAGGAGGCGGGAAATCTAAGTCATCTATGGGTTCGGACGTCATTTAAATATGTTGTTGAGGGAAAGTGTGTTTGGTGTACTAGACTGTAGTTGAGATTATTTAGGGTATTTATTTGTTTGATATATAATTATTTACGATTGCTATGCTTTCTTTTAATTCACGGTTAATAATGTGTTAAGACTAGGGTCAGTTCCAGGCAGAGATCTTTTTGGATCCCTCTCATTTTCATTCTGTTAATACATAAATATCTAGGGTTCATGCGAGTTGTGCGTATATATATACACAAACAATAACTTTAAACAAATATATATGGTGATGAAAATATATTCTGGATACTGGTGGATCTAGATGCCAACAATCAGAAGTGTAAGGTAAGACAATTTCCATCCGCCCCCTTGGCAGCGAGCATAAATAATAATCTCGAGCAACAGTCTTCGCACGTGTTCATCAGTAATATTGTATATATTACAAAGCTTGCCAGTAATAAGCATTGTATTTCCGACTTAATATCGAATTCAAATGTCACACAACTTCGAATTTTATACGACACCTTTAGAGAATTATGGAGCATAGTATAAATAAACTGGTGTATATTAACCTCATGACGTACTGGTGTCGATCATAGCTCTAATTCTGTGTACGCCAATCTCTTTAGAATTTGGATGCACGTGGGTAAATGATTTAATATCATTTGAAGGCGATCATATACATAAACAGATTTAGGTAACAAATACATATCTAATCGTCAAACTGTCAGCTTACTCCACACATAAACTGCTGTACTGGTACAACATTCCCTTTGATACTTCTACACAATATCAAGTCTACCATTCGCGAGATTGGTCGATCTCTAAAAACATTGTATGTTAAGAAGCCTTATATGTCTTTCAATACGGCAAATCGTCTACCCGATTTCACGGCGCCAACTGCAGGGATCGACGATAGACCATTACCTCGTTCGGAGATCTATCGGTTTTTCCCAATAAATTTAATATTGATAAGCTGGAGACGCAGTATCGGTTTTTCGAGAATTGTAATTTTTATTGGTTGTCTTATGCAATAGTTGATCAGTTTTGAATATTCAATTTCTGGGCAGAGGGAAAAAGCCTTACCCCGATTTTGCGTTACAACTAACAATAGAATTGCGCTAGGGAGTGTGGTGTCACGAATAGATATCGATGTGACATCAATTGTGGTTTTAGAGTAGATTTTGTAATGGAGGTATTATCACCGGTTTTCTGCAGTATATCGGTTTACGTAAGTCTGTGCAATAATCCCACGTCAACTGTGCGAATAATGAGTATAATAAAGTTAACGTGGTTGAAGATGAAAATTGCCAGAATCTTCAGTACGTCCCGTAAAGTGCACAATTGATTCAATAATGAAGAGGAAGAAATGCAAAAATTATACAATATACTCATGCTTTGAACTGAACTTCTGAATTTACTACAAAGAAATTCCGTAATTCATAGTGTCGACAATACGAGACAGCAAAATCAAATTCATTTACCAATGATGTTTCTTTCGTTCATTAAATCGGATCTAGGCTAAAAATTATGCAAGTCAAAGAGGAAGAGAAAATACAGCATTTTGGATCGGCATTTGAGTGGTTCTGAAAGTGATAATTAACGCTGCATACATAATTACATTAATATTATAGTGATCTTCAAATGTCTTTCCATAAGTGTCGCGGAAAAAATTATGCTTGTTGGGTATATGGTTTTGTCCAACCTTTTTTTTGCAAACAGGTCACACAGATGATACCAGTTTTCCCAATACAATTTACAGTAGTTGCATTATAATGACAGTTACTAAGGTCCAATAACAGGGCGATAAACAAACATTCTATCGCTTTGAGTTTTGCGAATAATATTATGTATTGCGCAAGAACTTGTGTTTCAAAATCGGCACAATTGGTGCGTTTTATTTGCATTACAATAACATGGTTTGTTAGAAAAATCACGAGTGAAGCGCTGCGTGCTTAATAAATAATAATGATTGGATGACAATTTGCCTTATAACTGACGTATATTCGCATGCACGACCGATATACAGGCTTGGTTACCATAAATTCGTACCATGTCTTTCTCAATTACAAAATACAACTTTAAATTTATTACTTGTGCTATCAATCGGTTTCCCCGATTTCACCAAGTTAAACGCCGTACGGCTACTTTTTCCCGAATATGCCTTTTTGTAGAGACACGACACTTTTTTTCAATGTCAAAAACGAAACATGACAGAAACAAACGGATAAAATTAACGATTTTAGGCAAATAACTGATTTGTTATACAGGGTTCCAAAATGTTTGACATTCATTATTAATAATTCTATCTCTACCTATCAAATGAGAATCATCAAAACCTCACACTACAATATTAGCAAATATACAAAAAGGCCGATAATTATTCATTAAAATAATAATATCCGATTGGTGGGTAATGAGAATTACTAACCTCTACTAGAACAGCACGCAACCTCCCCCCTTCCGTTTTAACAATTTTTTTGTTAGGAAATAATCAAACAAAAATGATGACAGTCATTTGTCGTATGCTAGCAAGTGTAGATTGGATTTAATGTCCACACTCATTCATAAGTCTATGGTAGACAAATTAAGCATTTCAGCTCATATCATAATGTGCAGTGCGCTAATAGTCTCATGCACCAGAATTTGGCACAATTCGGGCGACTACGATCGATTTAACAATAGTACTGAACGCAATTTGTATACGCAAAAATAATAACCTACCAAGTAGCTCACATTGAATATTTGGGAATATTAATTAAACTTGTCTTACTTTCAATAGTAATAGATATTTATAACAATTTCGACAATAATTTGCACAATCGAGTCGGAAAATTTCAATAAATGAGAGGTTTGAATACTTATCTAACAGTCTTTTCCCGGAATTGTATAATGATAACCAGCTACTTTATTATCCGTAATATTAATGGGCAGATTTACGAAAAGCATGGATGATAGCTAAGATAAAATAGTAATGTCATTGCTATAATAAGGCACCAATTAAGACTTTTACAATAGATTCTAGACTAGCACATAATTTGTTTTTTACAATAATTCTGATTATGTTTTAAAAAAAAACTGGCAGAGTGCGAGACGTAAAACTGTAGAAGTCCAATGGGATGGGCGTAGATGAATAGAAACGTAATAATATTCTTTGTTTATCGATCCCATATATTCGAAAAACTCGAGAATCGACAAATATCCGATTTAAACAATCTTAACATTTGAAAGACAGTTTTATATATTTTCGTTAACCAAGCCTACACCAAATCAATCGTTCTAGTAATGTTTATCTGTGATATTTATACCACCAATACCCATTATACATTATATCGTGGATATTATCTCGTTAATGAAGGTTAGTTTCAGCCTTCCACTGTAATGCTCCGAACCAAGAGTATCGCATTTCGCTTCGTGTCTCTATCACACTCTATAACGATAAATCCACAATAACGATGGATTCACAATAACTTTTTGTTGTATATTACGAGTATCAACCTTCTAACTAGTATATTAAACTCTCGGTGTTATACAGTACATCGTCTTTATTATTTCGACGCCTTTTCTGTATTAAACATAAGGTCTTATAATCGCAATCTTTCTAAACTGAACACTTCTCACGCTTCCCTTATTAGTCGCCAAGATATTACCACAAAGCATCGATAGACGGATACTCTGCTACTTGTCTTATTAATCGCGAAGAACTTATATGCAAAGTGTCAATTCAGAGAATAATATAATAGCCGAATACTTTTCATGCCCTGCTTATTAATCGCCATGATTTTATAACGAAATAATTATTCCGTAAAAATGTCTTATTAGTCACTAGGCAATTCTTACATCAAAGTATCGTTAGAGAACAAAATAATACAACATTTCCAATAATCAATAACGAATATTAGTATTTTATTATTACAAGAGATGAAGCCACAGTTTTACCCTCAGCAGTAACCAACTTACTTTTTCCGCCTGGGAGAAATAATGAGTTTTATATCATCACCATTCGAATTCATCACTCTAGTACTCAATTTCCCTCCCAGACGTTTGCTCGCGAATTATCACTATTTACGATCAAGTGATCTAAGTTATACGAGAGACGCACGAGTTTTACCAACTCCAAAATACATGGGAGTGAATTTTCGGCCAATCAAATAATTCGTAGTAAATAGCAAAATCGGCTATTTACAAGTACTATGTTCATTATTGTATATTATCATGTTTTTATAAAAATATTTAGAATAACTTTGCCACTTGTTAATTTGTCCTTGCTATCACTGAATTAACGAGTTTACAGTATAAGTATGGGATGGCTCAGAACCTGATGCAACTGTTACGGCAAGCCGACCTGATGAATTAGATAAGTGAGTCACGTGGTAAAATCTTTCTCTGCAACAATTAATTTTGGTATAGTGCCATCCGTTGCATATTTTGAGCATCGGTGCCACTAGTTAATTTAAAATCTATTGATCCTTGAAAATGTCGATTACTGATTCCTTTTGTTGCAATGTTTGGTAATCGCGGGTTATATAAGCGGCCCTTACCCCATCGTCAAATTCTCTTGTGTATATGTTATATGTTCTTAATGTTCATGTTTTTAATGTTGTAAATATTGTTCATATTATAAATTGTTGTTCAGGCTATTAGAACAATAATTCCCACTCCATGGAATAATAATAAACGATTCCCTTTGAAATCGAAATTTT
>CAJVPI010001325.1:0-13980 GCA_910592345.1 Paraglomus brasilianum
ATCTTTCGAGTGGACTAATTGATCTATTCTTAGCAACTATTTCAATTATGACTTTTGCAGCACTGCTGCAGTGGTGCTTCAGTGGTGCAGCAGTGGTGCTGTACAACCGTACTATAACTTCCCGTATGACTTGCACTGCTTGTACCATGCGCTTGTGTTACTGCGCCGTCGGAGAAATGGCAGAAATTTAGGAGAGAATACGTCACTGTTTATAGCGTAGCATCACAGTACCCTTATTTGAAATCACGAATGATTTGAAGCTCGGATAGGGAGTTGAGAAGTGCACATTTAATGTAATTATATAAATAGGTCACTTGTAGATTAGATTCAGTCTTAATTGAACAACTACCGTATTAAGGGCGGTAGCACTTAGCTAATCTGGTAACATCCCCCAGTCGGAAGAACACCCCTACGCGACAGATTAATTGCTCTCCCAAACCCCAGACCACCCGACCGTAACAATATAACCCTATATAATAATTTTTATCATCTTGTAAGTTTGTGTACTTTTATTTTTATAACACTTGTACCACATATTAGCATTAGACAGTTCTTAGCTGCAAGATAAAGGCCTTGGATTACACAACATGTAGAAACTGTTGAACATGCTAACACATCAAAAACGAATGATGATTTTGAAGCTTTATATAGACTTGTGGTGCATATTATTCTAAATTGAATGGATAAAAACTGAGTTCTGTGGATTCTTTTTTAATCCTTGAATTCTTTTTGTAGAAGTCCTCCTCATTATAATATGGGCGTTTTGAAATAATACTCTTGGCAGTTTGTTCACTGATGCCAGGAAGAACTGCACTCATCCTTCTTGGCTCTGCAAAGTTAGGGTTGAGACTTTGGGAAAATGCAAAGGCAGCACGTGCTGAAAAAACGGGACCAAAATATTCTTCAAAATTGTCACTTGCAATAAGGAGACAATTGTCTGGCAACTCTGCAGGATCACCTTCATATGGTTGTGTAATGAAAAATACTGTGATCAGACGATAGTGAACAAGGTGATAAAGAATGTTTTCAGGGGAGTATAGAATGGCTTCAGTATTCTTGATGATTTCTTCAAAGACCTGGTGCAGTTTGTATGTCCCTGCACTATGCATCAATTTGTCTTGTGCAACCATTAGAAGTACAGTGCCATCATTAGTTTCCCTAACAACAAATGAATCTCCAAACTGAGCTGACACACCATTGACAATAACAATGCTTCCATCTTCCCACTCGATGGCTTGGTTGTTGGCCTTGTTTGTTAACTTCGAAGATGGGAACTGCTCATTAGCTAAGCAAACAGATAGTTTCTTTAGCTTCACAACAATATCCAAAACGCTGTCTTTCCCATATGCTCCATGGTATAAGTCACGCAGACGTAATGTCCATATTCCACATTCATAGAACAGGTTGGTGCGAAATGCCTCATGATGTGCTACAAAAAGCTCCCATTCTTGCCAATAAATGTTGTCAAAAAATGTCTTTTCAAGTGGTGACGGTATAATGTGCAAAATGTCATTGTAGAGGCAAATAAACAGGAATGGCATTTTGATAAAAAACTGATCTGGTTTGTGCTTGTCCCTGCTGAGAATGATATGTGCATCCTTTTCTAGATTCTCGATGGTACGGAGATGATCATTTTGATCTAGGCATTGCTTGACTGTGACAGTGATTCCCTCGATGGAATGACGTACAAGTTCTAAAGCGAGATGCCTATTGTCCTCCACAACTTTGTAGATGTTATACAATTGCTGAATTCTTGCCTTAGTATGCTCAAAAATTTTGCCATAGGGATGGTCATTGATAGCACGAAAGAATTTACATCCATCAGTGCTGACAACATGAAAGCAAATGTCTAAGAGATGTTGAAGAGCCCGAGGCAATCCTCCTGTGTCCTCCAGAAGATAAAGAAGTGGTCGACAGAGTTTCCATTTGTACTTGCCATCCCTGAATGTTTCTGCATTGAAAATCCTTGCATAATGATCCACAATCCGAACCATAGATGGGGTTGACAATAGTGGACATGGGACAAATTCGAAAGAAACCTTGGATGCCTCCTTTGTTGCAATGACAGCTTGTGGAGCTGTTCCTGAGAGAAAGGTCTGGACAAATGTTGTCTTTGGAGGGCCAAACATGAACTGTGCTAGTTTACTGATAATGTTCTTAAAATGTGGTTTCATCAAGTTTTCAGAGTTCCTGCTCCATGTGTCAATCATCTGAAATTCGTCAATATGAAGAAATATGAACAAATGCTGTGTGTCTTGGAGAGAAAGCTTCCTTCGAATGCTGGTGAAGACATCACCAATATTGAACATTTCAATGCAGGGTGTGGCTCTCATTTGAAATTGTCCAAATGACATCTCATATTTGCCACATATGAAGTATGCATATGCGACCCGCAAGCCAATAAGCACTGCTGGATTCAGATTGTAATCTTCATTCTCGAGAGCACAACTGTTCCCAAAGTCCAGATAAATGTATTCAAAATGTGGCTGGCTGTCAACAGTCCATTTTGCAGGGGGGGACCCAACAATTTTGGATATAATTGAACAGCTCTTCGCCCCAGCGCGTTTTACCTAATGAGAAAGTTTTCAGGGTCAAATTTGCAAAAAATTGATATTTTTAGGACCAAGTTCATCTATACCTATTCCTGGGGCTCCTCCACTAACAAGGAAGGAATAATCCACTTTAGCCCTAGAGTCCTTAAGGTTATTATTAACATTTCTCGATATGGTTGTGACTGGCAGGGCGACATCACGATCCATTAATGGCATTTTCAACTTGTCAAGATTTTTGGGCTGGCTGCGTGGAAAGAGTTTTACAATGTCTTCGATAATTTCTTCAACTAGCACTAAGAGAAAACCAAATTGGATTAGAAGTTCCAGTGAGTGCTTGTTGGATATGTACAGCAAGCATATCCTATATTTCCTTCAAATTGCATGCATTCTGCACCCACATCATAGATACTTACTGAATTGTTGTTGGGCTCCTGATCGAAAGATGAAAAACGAAAATAAGGCGAAAAGGTGCAAATTAATCAACGTCACAATGAGTGGCTAAGAATAACATTCATTGTATTGCACCCGTCCCCTCGTCCCTCGCTTACCACGCTTGATGAGCCCCTTGTTCACCTTGAGCTTCTCAACGAGCTCTATGATGCGTTCTGCTGATCCACCTGCAACTCCCCATCTTTCAAGTTTTTTGCCTGTCAGTTTGAGGAAGTTCACACCAGCGATTTTGTTTTGTCTGACAAAGTCGATGTCCTCATCATCAAGGTCAGACGCGTCTTTGTTGGCGCCGAGAAACTCTTGCACATGGGCTCGCTTCCAGTGCGCGACGTTTGCTGGTAGTCCCGAGGGTATCATCACTTCTGTGTTAGAGCTGGCAGCTGACGTTGTTGCGATCCCAGACGCCTACGAAGCAACAGAAAAACGTTACTATAATAGTATTAGTATTAGAACCCTCACAATTTAACCACTATGGTAATTGATGTGCAGAAATTTGGTGTAATGAATAAATACGACGAATAAACGAGTTGTTACTATAAAAGCAACACCAATTTTAGAATACACAATAATATTCAAGAGCGCTTGACCATGAGCAAATTAGATTTAGCTATATTTCCACGAGATTCCGAAGTACAAAATTGTGACGCATACCGATATGTACAAAAAACGCGGACGTGTTCTGCGCCGCTCTTGATGGTGCCACGAGAACTCAGAAGCGATGTTTGAAAATTGGGATGTTGAAAACTTTTACTATTTCCGGATTATTACAACAAATAATTTATAGTCGCTAATCTTAGATATAGTTAGTGAGGCATTCAAAAAATATTCAAGGAGCTCATATTTCGCTAGCAAACATTAAAATGTTTTCAGGTTAAGTTTTCATGTTAACAGGATAATATGTAATTGCGTTGATGGCAACAGGGGTTTTAGAGAACATTTAACCACATAGCAACGTTGATACTATACGCGTGACTTATCAGGTGTGCTAACCCACTGAAAAAATTTACTTGCTCCTTACAGAAACAATATGACAACACAAACTATTGTCGCAATTATGATGTAATGTGTTAATTACAAATATATTTACGCTTTACTATTGGTTGGCAAATTTTGTTGCATAGATATTTATGTTATCAGACGCGTGTCAATTTATTCATGGCCGTGCAAGGCGCATTTTGGTAACGGTCTTCCTGGAGTTTCGACAAGAACGTTGTGCAGACGGATATGTTTGTAATATGGCTGTGACAAAGCAAGGTTCGTTGCGTCGTAAACGTTATAAGGTCGTGTTGTGTTCAGTTCGTGCTTATATAATAAATAGACGCGTATTCGCGCCCACGTATTCACCACAAGCAACGTCCGATTCGTTATGTAAAGTGTATGTACGTTACAAACTAGACATAACGGTTGAGAAAATACAAGAAAGAATATTCTACATTTCCTAATGCATAATTGCATCCTACATCTGGTACACTATCATACGACCAAGATAGTGCATGCCAGATAATTATCATTACATTCTTCTTCAGACCTCCCCTCACTTTCCAGCCCACAGGAGTGGTTATTGTAAGTATACTTTATCATTTATTTACATGTTTAACTTTTTTACAAGCAGGCATCTAACTAGAAGTCCTAAACCTAACTATTTTTATAATATATTATATACATTTAGCAGTTAAATGTAAATGACTCCTTGTGACAGGGAAATGATCAAACTTTTCAGAGCTTAAAACAAGCAGCAGTCCTTGTTGCAAAATAAAGTCTTTCAGTGCCCAGCCATCTGTGACTGGATTACCTCAACCATGGACTCTCAGATGGAAAGCCTGGACATAGAGTAGCAGTCCCTTGGCATATGTGTAAACTTCAACTCAACACAGACAGTGCTAATGAACATTAGTCCAAAAAAAATATATTATAGCCCAAGCACAGTCTGCAAGTTGCTGACTGTCAAATGCCAAGGACTCCATAGATTTTGGCAAGAGATGCACCCAGATAAACAAGTTGCTTCTTATTGAAGTTGATTGCACTGTAGTTTGTTTGTGCATCTAACCATGGTAATGGATGCTAGAGTAAGAAGTGTGAAGTGATTTGAGGATGCCCAGAATGCTCTCCCATTTCTTTGAATTCATATTGATTTCCTAGATCAATTGTCTGCATTTGATCATTCGACATTAGTTGTTGGGGGATGTCCAAAATGCTCTGGATTTCCTCAATCAATTGTCTGCATTTAATCATCTGATGTTAATTGTAGGGTTAATACTAATACTGGGTCATAGTAGTTATTATTTTTGCCTGTGAAGCCTTGCAGTCCTATATTATGGTCTGGATCAAGACAGTGAAAGATACAAAGTTTAGCAATAGTACAAGGCTCAATATTAATATGTTGTTGTAAATCTGGTTGCAACACTAACCATTTTAGTCTTAGTCTTAGTCTTGTCTATGTAGATGCATATATCTCATGCTTGGGATGAGAACATACACAGGTCTTTTTACATTTCTTTGCATTCACAATTAGTTTGTTATAATGTTTTCTGCACAAGGCCTTACCAACCAAGTTTAAATGTTTGTTCACCTCTGGAATAGCTACTCTATCTGACACTATTGTAGCACCATGCTGTTCATAATTGCATATACCTTCTACATCACAGCATTGCACCTTTCTCTTACTTTTATTGTCATTGCTGGAGACACTATCCCAAGACATTTGCAAAAAAGTAAAGGTTTGCATTCTTTGAAATGTCTAGCTAAAGACTGTAGAGTGCAAAAAAAGCATTAGTAGCTAAGTTGCAAATTACCTCACCGTTTTCAAAATTACTTCCACAGTTTGTAGAATGGAAGGTACAGTTTCGAAATTTGTCGGTCTTGTTCTTGGCCAATTGTTTTCCGTGGCCACCAAATCGTTTAAAGTCAGATGATGGGGTATTTTGATAGACGGATGGACACTATGTTGTGTTACATTTCATTGATCATCCAATCACAGTGAAAGACCGCTTTGCTTAAGAGACCAAGGTGCCAATCCTTTTGATAACCAATATCCGCGCTGGGACTAGGTTCCGCAAAGTTGTGTCCACTTCTTCTAGATGACGGGGGAATGTTTGCTGGGTGACCGGACACTGGTGAAGGTGGACGAGTTTGAGGGACCGATTTGGTGATGACTTGGTTACTTGTGAAAAGATTTGTCCCTGAAGCTAGTTAGAGATGGGGGAGTTTGCTGCTTGGCATGCCGGTTTGGAAGCAATATTTGATTATTTATCCACCTATTATTTATTTGCCATTTCGTATTTGTTATAATGTAAATAACGCAATAGTAGCCGTAAATAGTATTACAGTTCAACCCTGTCTATAGTCAATGTTGTGATTATATCGAGATTCCATTGTACAACAGTAATATTCATAATAATATAATTCAATAAAAATACTGTTAAAGTGACTTGTTATTACTCTGTTTATATTACTGACCCTATCCAGTATTTTAATCCTGCATTCTGCTATCTTCCTATCGTCTTTTAGACGATGCCTTATTAACATTTAATCCAGCAATCTAACTTTGAAAGAATATCAATCTGAACGATCCATAGACAAGAACGTAACGTTCACCATGTTATTGGGCATAATGACTTTAAAACATACATCATGGAATGTCCAGAGCGACTGTTTTCATGACACGTTCTTTCTCCAAATCTTATCAACTCGACAAGAAAGAAATTTCTCAACTGGAACTATTGAGATTATCTCGAGTTAACAGCATTAGTAATATGTTTGCATATATCAAAGCTAAAGGAAGTCATACCAAATGTTAAGTAGCTGACCAATTTTATAGACATGATCCAAAAATTCGACCGTCATTACTTTTGCCCTCAAACCAGCGAGATGCTGAAAATTTAGCATTGATAATATTTCTTGGAATTAGAGCAGGATACCATTACTTTTACCAATTACCTTAAAATAAGTTATATGAACCAAAACCAATGCCTGCTCGGATATTCTTGTATCGCCACGAAATTATAATTGATAGTACAGGCAAAGGAGAACTGGCGTCGATTCTGACTTGCCAACTCCAACAATACTTCACCGCCAACAACATCTACTCCATCACCAACCAAAATAACTTAGTAATTACTTTTAACCAAAATCAAATTAACCCAAATAGTCCTCTAGCCAGCATTGTCAAGCACATTTTAGTTATTCAATATCAGATACCGCACAATAAATTTTTTTTTTTTTTTTCATATTGTAAAAACCATGCCGATTTAGCTTTTACTGATAATACTTGGAAAGAGCTTGATAAACATGCTTGTTTGTTGTACGGTGAACGTTACAAAATAAATGTTCACGTATTGGAGAGTATTATATAACACAAGAACTCTATTAGAATAAAAAAAAAAACTCAAATGTCCGCGGATGAATATGACAGTTAAAAACTAGATACAACAAGAAAGAAAAAAAAAAGAGACTAGATATCAGAAACAAAGAGTGGGGAGAGTCAGAAATTGAATGCAAGTCTATTAAATTGGGTTATGAGGAAGACTAATATAAACAAGTGGAAATTATAGAAAAGAAAACGGATAAAGCCTTATGATATTGCATAAGTGCAACCGACTAGCATGTTGTGAGAATATTCTACACTGCATATTGAATCTTAATAATATAGAAAGCTTAAAAGAGATAACCAAAAAGCTTGTAGCCGGAAAAAAAAAAGGATGACAAATAATATATAAATATATAGACAAATAAAAATTCGATAGTGGATAGGTCATCTCTGTTCTTGATATTATTTGCAATATTTTTTTGTTCGTACCAAAATAATCAATCTACAAAATAACCCTTCATTACATTACCGCCATCCATCACTGCCTCCAAAAAGAAAAAGGAAAACAATACCCATGCAAAGAACACACCCCTAACACGCTCAGCGCGATAATTTCGCTATAGCAAATATACCCACTATCGTCATAGCCAGAGCCGTAATCGCACCAGGCAATAACAGATCTTTTGGTATAGAAAACCCATTGTCAATATCTCTGTTTTTGCTTTTTCTTTTCTTTCTCTTGGAACTCTCGTGCTCGTCTTCAGTATCGTCATCCTCGTTTTTCTCTGTCACTAATAGAACGACCTTGCTGACTCCCTGTCTTTGTGCGCATCTCACTGCATCTATTACATCTTCGTCTGTGGACATTATCACATGGTCATTATCATCGTCTACATATGATAGTGCGAACGACTTGATCGCTTTTGGAAGTTTTGATGCCACAACTTGTCTCACAAGATCCAGACTCGTATAGTCGACCGTTACTCGATGTGTCTTGCCGTTTGGTGATTTGAATTTGAATGTATAGGCATTGTCGTCGTGTCCACGTGGGAAAGATGCAGTCGAGCCATCGTCGATAACAGAGCCGTAGTCGTACGGGCTCGTTTCGCCATCGACAGGTGACATCCGGCCGCCGCGACGCATTCGAGAAGTCGGAGAAGGTGGAGGAATATTTGAAGCTGACTGGGATGGGGTTATGGATTCAGAAATGACGGATTCGTTGTCGTCGCCCATCGAGTTCCAAAAGCGACTCCACATTGGGCCGCCTGGTTCACCAGCTGTTGTAGCGTCTTGATCATTTTCCATTGAGTATATCTTAAAGTGGAAAAATCGGTATTGTAAGTAATGGCATGAAGGAAAGAAAAGCAAGTCTAATTAATTGTGTGCAGTTTTCTTGAAAAAAAAAATAATTTTTTTTTACCTGTTCTGTAACTGCATACGTAAGTTTGAGCACGTCAGCCATTCCCCTAATAATATCCCCATCAACCACTGGTAAGTTCAAATAGTGTCCATCGTACATTTTTCTCAATGCATCCAAAATGCTCATGTTCGACGGGGCAGTATTGGGATCGGGCGTCATGACTCTGGCTACTGGCGTTGTACTTGGATCTAGTCCTACAGAGATTACTCGGTTCACAACATCTTTACTGGTAAAAATACCCGTCAATTGACCCCTCTCCATTACCAACACTGCTGTAGTCCTATGTTCTCTCATTAGTCGAGCACAGGAAGTGACCGACGTACGAGTGTTGACTTCGACTGGCGGAGTACCATCCAGAACAGAGGCGAGATCGGGACAAGACATTTTATCTCGGAGGATGTCGAGATATTGTGATAGTTGTCGTGGTTGACTAGACCATTCTTTTTCAACACCTTCGAGAGCATCGTACAGTTTTTTGGATGACGAAAAAGCACGATCCATTCTTTGCAAAGCTTCATAAAGACATTTCGTAATGTCTAACAAGCCCACTACGTCGCCGACTTCACTACATATTGGCTAATAAATGAGGAGAATGGTGGGAAAGGGAGTGAGGAAGAGAGTTGGGGATAGTAGTTGTCAAAAGATAAAATGTCAAGTTAGTATTAAGATAGATAATGCAGAGATTTGATAGCGTATCGTATATGCATTGACATTAAATAAGCTCGACCAGTAACTGATGGGAGATCCAATGTCAAAACCCATCATACGCAAACTCAAAAACCGCATTACCTACCAGATGCCTGAACCCTCTAGTAACCATTGTTTCGAGGGCAAGTGCAGCTGACGTATCCTTCATTACACATTTTGGATCCCGAGTCATGATGTCTCTAACAGTTGTTGTCTTTGCATCAAGACCTTCACCGACGACTCTGCATGCCAGATCCTTGGCCGTGAATATACCGGATAAACCGTCTTCGTGATCAATAACCAGTACGCAGTCTGCACGCTTTGCAGACATGAGTTGTGCCGCCTCGACTACGAGGGACGATTCACGCACGGTAAGAGCCTGAGTGGGTTTGAGAGAGGCTACAGTGCCATCGGATTTTTTAGATTTCTTGCGAGTACTGTGACTACGCTTCTTTTTTGGCTTTTCGGGATCGCTGTTTTTGCGTTGAGTCTAGATTAAGACAAGTTAGAGAGTTTGGATAAAGAGGGAGTGAAGAAAGAGTGTCGAATTGTTAGTTCATGATCCAAATGCCGCTACTATTACTGTAATATAGTTTCAATTGCTACTGTTACCACTATTATTTTGCGTCATATTACTTACGCTTGCACCTTCAGCCGAATTATCTCTGCTCATAGCTGGTGGGGATTGAGTAGTCTTTCGGCTAGGTTTCTTTGATCGCATTTTTTTTTCACCTTCAATAATACAACCGAAATGACATATATATATAATTAATTTTTAAATGGATGAGTCACTCATATTAATTCATACAAAAGACATATTGTATTCGGTTTGGCTGTAGCACTGACCCGATTATTTCCTAGAGATCCCACTGTAATTCCGATAAAGAATTCCAATTGAGGTAGGTATATAAATTACAATTGTATAAAATGGTTGTTCAATCACAGATATGCATGTAATAAGTACAACTCATCTGTAGAAAAAAAAAAAAAAAGAAAAGCATTATCAGATGCAAGTGCGCCGCAGGAGGGAATTGTCGGCCATTATTGCGATGATTATTATTATCTTTATTGTCTTTTTTTTTTTTCCCCTACATTCCGTAAGAAGATGGTTATAACCAAACACCAATCGTCACGTTTGTGAAAGTATGGAAGATTAAGATAGTAAGTAATAGATAGATCACCATGGTTAAATTTGGGAATATCTTGATCAATTTATGACGTAGCATTACCTATGAGATAATAATAATGATAACGCCCTAACCCTTCTCTGATTATGATGGAGTTTTGTGTATCCGGTTTAATCTACCCGGCTTTTCGGAAGTTACGGGAGGGGCAAAGGGGTATTAATATTATTAATATTAAATATTACTATCACAGGTTGTAGTCATTAGGTGTCAACATGACGCAAATAAACCTGAAGCTTCTCGCACATGCTCGGCTTTGCAGGCTGGCTTCTTTTTTCAAGAGTTCAGGCTGTAAAGTTCATCCATTCATCATAGTCTGCACGGTCTATCTGTGTGGAAAGCATTTTCTGCCAATTGGATGCCATGTGGTGTCGCAGATAACTAACGCTAATTGTATACAAGTACATAGAATGGGGACCAATGAATTTTGGCACCCGCCACATCAGTATAATATATAAACTCAATTTATTTATACTAAATATTTATCTGATCTTTGTGCGTGTAAATTGTCTCACATCAGTCTTTTCCTATTTTAATTTTCACAAGCAAATTAAACAACTGAAACATACCTAAAAATCCAGTAATGGTGGGAATCCAAATTAGAAAAGCAAAAGAATCAAATCGTTGTTCAATGACAATATACGCTTGGTTTTTTTTTCCTACGAGATGGTTCATGTAATACGAAACATGCGGCCACACTAAGCATCACACTTCGGTGATACCAGATGATCATGCCGCATTGCATCATAATTCTTTTTTTTTTTTTTTTTACAAAGAAAAGTGTTGTTTGTTCGTCGCAGATGTAAACTGTTGGTTTGGTTTGACACAAAGAAACGTCTCTATTAATATTGTAAACAAATAGATTGTCCTATTCGCTTGGTAAAAACAGCAGAATTCAGAGAAACATCATCGAAATTTGCAAATATTACGCGAAGGGATTGTCGTCGGAAAACGCCCACGAGCAGAAAACGCCATACTTGATAACGATGACAGAGATGCGAATTATAATAGATGCAGAATATACAGAGGCTTCGATATCGGAAAATCGAAAATCAGATTTCATGCATCAAGAATGTGATGTGCATGAGAAATAATGACTTAATCGGAAGTAACCACATTAATCGACATGCAGAATTCTATTGCGAATCGAATGGCTATTAAAATACGGTATGAACTTCACGCGACGTTAACTAGACTACTCCCGGAGTCATCACTCTGATTGTTGTTATGCATGGTCTCCATTTTGAGGTGACAATCTTCTCCCACGAACTTGACATGTTATTGTGACGTAATATTTGATTACGTCATATAAGTTTTGCGCACGGGTCACTATTAATATCTGCAAATTGTCAAGTTGCTATTTATATTAGCGCAAGACGACAAACCGGTACAAATTATTAATTCCCGAGGAAAGAACATGAACGTGCGAGACGGTTGAAACTACCATCTTGGGCAAGTACACGTAGTACCAGTTTTAATGTCTTATTACATATGTACTGTACCATCAAAATATTCGGTGAAGTTCCTTCAGAAAATCTCGATATGTAAACTTTTGCAGAAAACGCATACCGAATAATGGTTTAGTCGGGAGTTAGTCTTCACAAAATTACATGCTTGGCCAAGTTTTTAGAGCAATTGTGCCCTGCAGCAACAACGGCGTAATAGTTATTGTCGTGATCGTAATAATCAAATCCGTTGGCGTCTATCATGTTTCAAGATTCCATTAATGGCTCGTAGCTAGAAAGAAATATATTTCGATAGGGAAACGATGGAGGGAATATAATACACGTGGTTTACGAATACAATGGATGATAACACTGTCAAAGACTATACACTGGACAAAGACTTTATAAATTTGCCTAATTGTGAAATATAGTCAGAAAAACACACTACACCGACAAACGTATCATACATTTCAGCTTGTCAAATTACGTAAGCGTCGATACCGTCTGTATTATTATGCTTTAAATCTCTGATGCATACTTTAATTTTACCCATTCTTGCTGCAATGCAGTATCAACTTTATTTTGCCGCTTCTGCTGCGTTTGGAGTATTGATATGTGATTATCTCCGGCTATGCCGATATTCTTGCAACACAGAAACATATCGATATAGCAGAGATGACGGGTAAAAAAATTAATGATAAAATATTGGAGAAAAACTTTACGAGGAAATATTAAACCTGTGTCTTGGTTAAAGGGGCGTTAGAGAGTATTAATCACGCAATCGGGTTTGTTGTTACTACCAACGCTTCGTAACTATTGAGAGGAAGCAATCGTCTATGGATAGCTTTATCAGCACTGTTTGATATGACATGAGATAAAAGTTGACAATGGATAAGCACACATATTTATGTCCGTTATAATGTGTTTTCAAAAAATGGGTTCTCAAATGGCGACATGATTTTTGAATATGGGATGAAATGGGCGGTATGTTTCAATCACCATCATCGTTGTTAACTGTGCAATAACCTTAGATTACCATTTATGATTTAGTTCTGGCGCAGAAGGTTGTAAGGTACCTCCTTTAACGAAGCAAGAACAGAGAAAAGGCCTTTATGCCTCTCATATGCGGTCTACTCAATTTTATTGATCACCTATGAGGAAAAAGTCTTGAATGAAAACAGCCTTATTAAGCGTAGCTATGATCTGGAATATTAATATGAGCTCATTGCTTCAGCATGGTATTTTTTTCTGTATTATAAGCTTTGAAGAAAATGGTGAGCTCACCCGCAAAAATTAGTTTATTTAGACTTTGGGTGTTTCGTGTGATTTAAGTTTTTGGTAAATTTATTTGGTTTTAATAATTGGGGAAATACATGCTCTTTGTTAATGGTGAAAAAAACAACCCCTCCCTGCTTAGAAAATGAAAAAGATATCGTATATTGTCTAAAACGTATGCATGAAATCTTCGAGCCTAATGTTCGAGTGTTGTCACATGTTCACTTTGTCTGCCTGCTCCGTATTAGCATATAAATCGAAAGCAACGATTTTTCCATTGCGACTTTCAATAATCTATATTTCTTTTTAAATAAATTTTCAGTCGACAATTCGATGATGTAAGGGCAGAGGCGATATTACACATGGAATCACATGATGGTTCGATGGTATTATACAGCAAATTTAACAATGCATAGTGGGCTCCCGTTAAACTTTTGTTAAGCGCAACTAAGGTGGACCTCTAAAGCTGCTTTTTTCACACCGTACCAAGTACATGTTTGAGCCTAATAAAGTTGTTAAACAAAAGATAGATGATCCGTGATCAAGTTCGAAGTTTTTTGCCAGCGCCAATTCAGACATATCAGCTACAGTCGTACCCCTCTATAGTCACCCCCTCTATAAGCACACATATAAAAAACCTCTTTATAAGCACACCATGTTG